>OX451219.1:38666599-38805993 GCA_949628195.1 Phasia obesa
CTGTCGGCCTTCTTTTTCATCACGCAGTCTCTAGTGAATTATAGCATTTGTTCAAGGCTGAGGTACCTCATGGCATCCACATTTTACAAGCTTCTACTAGTGGTCCTGAGTCTTACGCTAGCCAGTGCTGGACAATCACACACAATGTGCGCTGCTGTCTCAGTCTCTTCCAGGCACAGTCTGCAAGTATCATCTTCTTAGATTTTCATCTTGGCTAGATGATACTCGAAGTTTCCATGACTTGTCACCAACGCAGTTATCCAGCTTAAGGTACTTCTAATATACATCAGCACCTTACTGGCCTTCCTGCCCATGGGCTCTTTGAGCACCATTCGAGCCTGCCTAAACGTAGTGGCCTCCATCCACCTTTTCAGGTTTAGCTTGCATTACCATCACCCAGCGCTGGGTTCTGGTCCACAGAAAGTCACAGCAGATCCCTTTTGCAAGTTGGTCCGCCGCTTCATTCCCAGCTGTGCCTATGTGTCCCTTAACCCACATTAATGTTACCTCATTGACCGAGGCACATCTGTTAAGTTTTAAAACACATTCCAACACTAGTTTGAAGTGCACGTTCACCTGCCTCAAACGTGTTATAACCGACTGGTTGTCAAGTGTAATGAGAACCTTTCTTCCCTGCACAAGAGAATCCAGAAGGTGATCCAACGCATGCAGCAGCCCAAGCAATTATGCCTGGTAGACGGAGACGTACTCCCCCAACCGGAGACTACAGGACAAGTTCAGCTAAGCTGAGTATACACCAGCTCCTGCTCTACGGCCCATAAGAGACCCATCAGTAAAAATTCTGACAAAAAAAAGGTAAGGAAGAAGTATTTTAGTTGTTGGATGTGATATTTTAGTTAGTAATTTGGCGTCTACCTTACATTTAACCAACAACAAAATGCATGTGGGTGTTTTTGCTGTTGTATTTGTTGTTGAGGCGATGCCACCTTATATAGATTCGCTTTGATCCGGACAAAAATAAAATTAAACCAAATCAAGCTGAGTTGTCCGAACAAAATAACTACTCTGACTCTTCACGTCATATAAAAAAAAAAAATTTGTTCGAAATAAATGGGTGAATCCAGCTATAGCTTAGGGTTGAATTTATAGCAATTAATTTGCCATGCTTTTAGTTTTATCTGATATAATTATTTGAAACCCTCAAACTTGTTAAAGCTAAATTTGTGAAAGCATGCAATTAGTATAAGTGTGGTTTTATTATAAATAAATGGGAACCAAAATAGTAAAGGTTACAAAACGTTTAAAACTAGGAACAATATAGTTAAACTTTCTAAGGAGAATACTCCGAAAGGAATGATTATTTATAAAAGATGGACATAAAATGGGTTTCCGAGTATATTTGATTAAATAATTTAATATAAAATGTATTATTTTTATCTTCACTTTAAAAGTTTCATTCGACGAATTTTTGTCTTCAAGTGGATTTTTTTCTTTCTTTTTTTATTGAACTCACAATTTTTTGGTAAAGTTTACATTTGTATCTATTTATACATAGTATGTATGTATATATTTTTTGTAAATTCGCGGTTTTTAATTTGTAAAATTAATGCTTTAAAGTTTAAACACATCGGTCAAGGTGACAGCTACACCGACATTGTTGTAAAAATTTATTATTTAATATGTTTTTTTAATATGTAGATATGTCTACATACATATGTAATCAAAAATTATATTTATCATGTCAAAACAAATAAATTTATTTTCTCAAAACCTCCTAATTCTAAACAAATTTGTAACTTTTTTTGATATTCTCTTTTGTTAAATAAAATAAAATTGTTGCATACAAAAATAGAAATTAGCCTAAGTTGGCTACATCCACATGGGTGGTTGTGTACCCATATATGTAGCTATGATGTCTTTAAAATAAACGTATTTTAGTTTTGACGACTTGTAGTCGGTAGCGTGCTGTCGTCTATGTGTTAAAGCGTAAATTATATAATATTACTCAATAAAATTTAAAATGATACGATATTACGATTTCCTTTTTTTTTTGTAAAAGCGAAAATAAAAATTATTCAAATAATATTTGGGGAAAAATCTGATTTTATCGAATTTCGATCTTTTAGGGAATTTTTATATTGTTGATAATGTTTTTTTTTATTTGCGTTTAGTAAAGTGTGATTTTGATACTTTTGGTAATCTAAAGTTTTTTTAGTTTTTAGTATTTTCATACTATAAATCCAAAATTAACAAGAACATATGCATGAATGCCTCAATAGACTGATTCGTAGTGCGGTAGTCTACAATCTGGGGGTTGCGGGTTCGATTCCAGTTAAACTATAGTGCAAAATAAGCTAAAAATTTTGCAGGTAGTATTGAAAAAAACGAGCCCACCCCATATTTTTTTTTCATAAAGACGACACTACCTTGGGAGCTTTTTTGCTTGTCTGCAGAAAACACCCTGTGTATTATTTTGAACCGAATTTGCTGATTTTCAATAGTAAAATGTTAGAAACTATATCTGAAAGAATCGTATACTAAGAAGTTATTTGGTGTCTTTGGAAATACACCATCTTAAGCTCAGACAGACGGGAATGGTTTAATCGACTTTTCTACCTACTTTTACTTTACTTTACGTTATGTCCTTTTAAGTGCCAAAAAAACGATGTCAATTTTACTGTAAGTCACTTTATTTATTTAGCTTTGAATAACTTCTATTGACACCAGTGTTTCAAAGACACAAACTCACAATGTTTAAATTGTACCGTCATAATGATGAAATCATCATCAATTGTAGTAAAATTTAGCATTAAGTAAAAAAAAAAAACAAATAAAATATAAATACAATATCTCGAAATTAAAATCGGACAAATCAAAACTTTTATTCTAGGGTATTTGAGAGTTATTATAATCGGCCTTAATTCCGATTATAATAACTTTATGTTTTTGTGTTGCTAATTTACTAACAAATATTTTGTCAAAATACTTACTTACTTATTTCAACACGAAACAGTAACCCGACAACTAATAAGACACAATCAAATCTATTCTGTTGACGTCGAGAGGCTCTTGGCTGAGAAAAGAAAAATTCGCAGAGAGTGGCAATCGCACAGATCTCCTCAACTTAAAAGCAGACTTAAAGAATGCACGAAACGGCTAAGAGATTTACTAGAATCCCGAAGAGCAACATCTCTGAAAAACTATTTAAAAGACCTTGACCCAACTCCTCAATGTGATTATTCATTATGGCGTGCGTGTAGAAACCTTAAATGGCCAGTAGTACATAGGCCTCCCTTGCGAACTTGGTCTGGAGACTGGGCAAGGAATGATACCGAAAAATGTTGAACATTTGAAAAAGGTCTTTACCCCCCAAATGTATTGACTGATGCAGTTGATTTGCCAACTGTTGAAGCTAGTGCTGCAGTACCCTTAAGATTTCATTTTAGTGACATTCAAAGAGTAATAACAGATTTAAACACCAAGAAAGCCCCTGGCTTAGATAAAACCAGTAATAAAATGTTATTTGAGTTGCCCCATATAGCTCGCAAAATTATTCTTTTTATTTTTAACACCATTTTACGCCTTGAGTACTTTCCTTCAGGTTGGAAGGTTTCGTTAATAACTATGATTCCTAAGCCAGGAAAAGACCACACAAAAGTTGAATCATACAGACCTATAAGTCTTTTATCAAATATTTCATAGCTGTTTGAGAGGATGTTAATAAATAAGCTGAACCCCATTCTAAAGGATGTATTCAGAAAAAAACATAGTACAATCGAACAAACTCACAGGTTAGTTAACGTAATTAAAAAGACCTTTAAAGAAAAAAAATACTGCTTTGCGCTTTTTATCGACGTTTCCCAAGCATTAGATAAGGTATGGCACGATGGCTTAAATTATAAGTTAAAAATGAATTTGCCCGCAAACTTATATAAGCTGTTAGATAGTTATTTAACTGATCGGAAATTCATTGTTAAAGAAGGGAATTTTTTAAGCTCACCTGAGCCAATTGAAGCCGGAGTTCCCCAAGGTAGTATATTGGGGCCGATTTTATACTTGTTGTATACGTCAGATATGCCAACTAGTGACCGAGTCCACACATCGACATTTGCTGACGACACAGCTTTTTTAAGCATTCACGAAAGTCCCGAAGTGGCATCACAATATTTACAAGACCACATATTAATTTTAGAAAAGTGGTTGAGGAAATGGAAAATTAAGGTCAATGAACAAAAATGTACTCACATAACTTTTACACTGCGTAGGGAATCGTGCCCCCCTATTCACATAAATAACCAAATGATACCTCAGCTTTCAGACGTGAAATATCTCGGCATACATCTTGACCGGCGCCTTACTTGGAAACGCCACATAGAATCAAAGTTAACACAAATGAAGTTAAAAGCAGTCCAACTAAACTGAAATTCTACTCTCGTTTTAGATTGCAATCTTTTATTGTACAAGTCAATTCTAAAACCAATTTGGTGTTATGGCATTCAATTATGGGGCACTGCCTCAGCTAGCAATATAGAAAAAATCCAAAGGCGTCAAAATAAGATTCTACGGATGATCACAGTTGCTCCCTGGTACATAAGAGACTCGAACATCCACAAAGATCTAAACGTGCCATCAGTTAAAGCAGAAATAGCGAAATATGCAGTAACGTATTTGAAGAAGCTTGAAACACATCCAAATCCGCTGGCTCGCAACATGCTAAATGAACGTGGTTACATTCGTCTCAGAAGGAGGGACTTTTGTTCTCTCACCCGAACATCAGAGGCATGACCCGCAAATGATAGAAGCAACCGTGAAACATACATCTTTTTTGTCTAGCACTGGCTGGACATAACAAGTATATTTATTTTTAGTTTAGGCTTAAGATATGAGTAATTATTGTTAGTTCAAAAATATATTTGAAGATTCAATAAATAAAATATGAAAAAAAAACTTATTTCAAAAGCAAAGGGCCTGCAATATTCGGATCTGGATACTCCTCAATTTCCTTCTTAAGCCTGGCGTTTTTTGGAAGAATAATTAAAAAATTATCTAATTACTAAAAAAAGACCTCACAAAAGGAGGAATAATCTATCAGCTGAATACTGCCGGAAGCTCATTCAGGCGATGAAAAAACGTTTAAACGCTGTAGGAAAAAGGCCTTATAATAAAAGGGTTATCAAATAAAACAATAAAAATCTCTAAAATAAATCAAGAATGTAGTAATTCAGTTCGCTCTAGACAGCGTGGGAGAAATGTTTATTATTGAAGGAAAACTAATAACAAACTAACAATATTGATTAAATAAAAAAAAATTGTACTAAAAAGCATGAAGTGTACCAGTGTAACACTGTTGTGTCGATTGTAACAAATTTGGTGCAATCCTATGTACAGCACTAACTCCCCGTAGTAATAACACATCTTATAACAAAAATCTACGGGCTACACAGTTTCCTAAAAAATAGAATAAGACTCAGGCAATTAATGCCTATATTAATCGTGTTACTCCCTTTGGAAAGTGATAGGAGTAGACTTTCGGCAGTACTGCAATTGCACGGTATGTTTTTTTTTATAACAGTGTTGCAGAGCCTCTGGTGTTGTTTAGGGGCATTGGTTTGAAGATATTTTATTAATTATTTTACTCCGCTGGCGATTTAGTGCTACACGTTAATATCAGCGAATGAGGGCGCTGTGATATGTACTATTGTAAATGTAATTAATACAAATTTTTCTGGGGATCGAACAGCACCCTCAAATGCCGATTCACATTAAAAATAAGCAAAAGGTGGCAACTTAATCCACCCCAATAAAACAAAACCCTACACAATCGTACGATTCAATCACAAAAAAAAATTACAGAATTCTGCCCTACTCAATAAATTGTTTTAAAATGGCCTTGTACTCGTATATGCCACACTATCATACAAAAAAGATTTTGCAACTCTGATCGCAAGGAAAAATAATATTTTATGATTATTTTCAAAAGATTATCAAATCGTACAGACCTGTCAAAAAGTCTGTCACACACACACATTCAATTATAATCCACTACTACAAACTTTGCAAACATGCTATTTTCGACAGCTTGTACGACTGAGTATGATAGTGAATAATGGCCTTTACATGTACATACATATGTATATTTTTATTTGTTCCCCTCAGCCATTATCTGTGGTCTGAATTTTTTTTGTACAGTGTTATCGATCATGTTTGCATAGCATGGTATCTAAGAGCCCGTCTTCACTAGCCATGAATTTAAACAAAACATAAACATGACGCCGGCAGAGCAACGAAATTAATTTGTGCATGTTGTTATAGGTGGCGAATGCCTTTTTATGGCATTTTCTGTTTTTCAACAATGTTATTTGAATGCTTATTGCACAATAGATAGTAGTAGTACGTTTGAGCGACAGATGGTGCTGTTTGCAAATAATACTGCCAAACTAAAAAACAACAACAACGTCATTTCCAACGACTTGGATAAAACATTAACATGGCAGTCTACACTTAACACTAACATGATGTTAGTATTAATGTTTATCATGTTATGTCTAATGTAGACTTGGGGGTAAAGAATTCTAGTTGATAATGTCTTGCCATCATGTTCATAAACAAATTTTAACACTGTATAACAAATTTCTTGCTGTACAGTGTAATCAGATACAATTTGATTTTCTTTTCAAAATGTCAAAAACAATTCCATTTTATTAATTCGTTTAGACAGCGAAAAAGTATTACATTAAAGTTGAGACCCACAATATAAAACTCATTATGAGTTTATTGAAACACGACAACTCCATTTTAAATATTATCTGAATAGCAATCATATGAGGGAAGGAAATAGGGTATCAAGTTATTTACGTAGGTATTGGAAACACACAATAGGCAGTATTTCAAATAATGTTTTTTTTTTTGTAATTAGTTTAACCCAAATTTGTAACGTGTTCGACTACATTGCTTTTAACAAGTATTAGTCAGGTTATTAGTATTCGGACTTTCCCTTCTGCAATATGACAACTGCAAGTTCAATTTATAATAATTTTGATAGTCAATAATCAAGAATTTTTGTCATTAAGACTTCGCTTGTCATTTTTAAAAAGAGGGTGGAAATGGTAAATGGAATGGATACAGGCTAGTTACTCGTATGAACGAAAATAGTGGTTAATGGAAGAAGAAACAATAAACGATTGAAACAAAATCATTTACATTTTTAGTAGATATAATGTGCGTTGAAAGACATTAACTTGAGAGTCCATTGCACTTAATGTTTGATAGGCTACTTATATGAAAGCACTTATTTTTTTATATATTTTGGAGAATTTGACAACTTTACTGCGAAGAATTTAACACTATTCAACAAAAATAAAATAAAGCTATTTTTGGTACCATTTTCACTATCATTTATTAAAGGATAATGGTCCTCTAGCTACTAAAATAGATTATTAAAAATCTATAGTTACATTTTTAGGATATTTTGTGGAAAATGAAATAAATTTTAACTATGGATGCATTCAATGCCAATACATCAGTGCTAATTGATACTCCCTACTCGTTCAGATAACCCTGTCTATCCTAGTGTATGGTGAACAGTTTCACCCATCCTGTCGCATTGGAATATTTAACAAGGTCACTTAGAGTAAGCAGTTTCCTCCTATATCTCAAGGTTGCCTAGAGATATCTTTCCTGTTCCTATTTGCCAATTGAATTGAACTTTTGTAATTATAACAGGGCCACATTTTTCTAATGCGCAGTCCAATGCATTTGGAAATGCAAATTGCATTTGCAAATGGCAGAAACTTTACCTTAAGTTTAGATTGCAAACTTCTACTTTATAATTCAATCATTAAACCAATATGGTGTTATGGCTCTCAGTTATATGGGGTAAAGTCTCCGCTTCTAATTTAGAAAAAATTGAAAGGCGCCAAAAATATGATTTCCAAAACGTGGTTATGTTCGACTAAGAAAGAGGAATATTGTTTCTCTTGGCCGAACATCACAATTTAATTATAGTAACAACCATGTCATCACACAGTTTTTTGTCTCTAGCACTGGCTGGACTTCAGTATATATACATATTTATTTTATTTATTTATTCAATTATTTATTCAAGAACCTAGCCATAAGGCCATAATCGGTCTTTTATACTATTTTAATAACTACTAAAAAAACAATAAAAAACTTAAAATAGATTTAACATTAAAATTGTTTCATTTCAAAATGTAATATATAAAAATGAATAAAAAAAATCATTACAATCAGTCAGGGTTAAAAATTTTTCATTTATGAACATTCAAAAATCAACATTCATGATATTTTTCATAAATGAGAAATCTGAAATTTTATATTTTATTTTTCATACACATAAACGAACAACAAAAAATATTCTCTCTATGTTCATACATATCATCAGTTCTGTTTTGGCGTTGATAAGTGCGGACGCGATTTTTTTTAAGCTCGCATTAACAAAAAACAAAACATACATTGTGTGAACAATTTAAAACAAAAACAAAAAACAAACCTGTTATAATACAACAACAAAGTTGTTTGTAAAATATTTTTTTTCCCCTTTTCTTTATTTTGTACAACGGCATATTGAATTGCTACTTTTAAAATAAAATAAAAACAATAAAGGCTAATGAGCCTGTTTAATTTAAGCAACAAAAATGTTAACAATGCTGAATTAAATAAAAGCAAAAAACTGAAAATAATTTGTGTATTAATGCTACGCCAGTTATTCGTGCCCAATCTTGTTCTTCACTTTTACTAAGCGATGACAATAAAATAAATACAAACAAATTGCCTTCTGAACACAGTGTTGCCAAAGATAATATGGATAGTATAGAAAAACCCAAGACGCAAGTGGGAATGGACAGATACATAACTGTATTGAAAAGAGGTCGAAGCCCTAAATCTTCGCAGATTGCACCAATGGCTAAAGTACAAAAAGACAAGGACTCTACCGGAATAAATTCCCATAATCGTTTTGCTATCTTAGATAGTGAAACGAGTGTACATAAAACGGCAATTAAGTCGTTCAAACCACCTTATTTAAGGGAGAAAAATTCAAACGATTTAATAAAAAATTTAATTACAATTATTGGCGAGAACTCATTTTATGTAATTCCTATAAAGCGCGGTAACATTGATGAGACAAAAATACAGTTTATTGATGAGGGTAGTTATCGTAAAGCAGTAAGCGAGTTTGAAAACTGCAAAAGAACTTTTATCAGCTGAAGAGTAGCAAAGGTCTACAGGTAGTCATTGAAGGTGTAGATTCATACGTTGATCCAGCTGAAATAAGAGCCGGACTCCAAAAAGCGGGTTTTAAAATAAAAAGTGTAGATAATCTCCGTAATCGGGAACGTGTCCCCCAACCACTATTTCGCGTTGAACTGGAACCTGGAGATATCAGATTGAAGAAGAACGAAATGCACCCCATTTACAATCTGAAATACCTGTTACACCGTAAAATAACTGTAGAGGAGCCGCATAAGCGTCCAGGACCTGTCCAGTGTCTAAATTGTCAAGAATATGGTCATACTAGGGCTTACTGTAAGCTGCCTCCGGTTTGCGTTGTATGTTGCGAGCTACATTGTTCCGCCCAATGCGACAAAGCAAGGGATGATTCGAAAGTAAAAAAATGTAGCAATTGCGGTGGAAACCACACTGCTAACTACAGAGGCTGTCCAGTTTTTTCCATGGTAAGGAAAACCACTCAAAAACTAAATACTCCTGCTAAGCACCCACAATATCGAGCAAATGCTCACTATCCTCAGTTAGCCCAACCAACAACACAACATGTTTCATACGCTGATATGGTAAAAACCAATCATACTGCAGTACATAAAGCGACACCGACAACTAACTCTACTCCTAATTTGCAATCGCATCTTAAAGAACAAACACCATCTGGTAATTTTAATCGTCTCGAAGCAAGCATCGAGACGTTAGTGCATTCGATAAACAGTTTTATGAGCTCTATGAGCAGCATGATGCAAGAAATGGTACGCATGCAATCTACTATGTTGCAGGCGTTACTTAACAAACCATGAACTGTTTAAAAATATGTTTCTGGAACGCAAACGGCTTGCGCCAACACAAAAATGAACTCGAGTACTTCCTTAAGAAGGAACAAATTGATGTCATGCTGGTTGCAGAGACTCACTTAACAACAAATAGCTTTTTTAAAATAAATGGCTATATCTTATATGACACCAAAGACCCCCGTGGCAGAGCATGTGGTGGTTCAGCAATACTAATAAAGGCTCGAATAAAACATTATTTACTGTGTGATTTTTGTGAAGATTACCTACAAGCAACAAAGATCTGTATTGAAGAATTTCATCAAAACTTAGTTATTTCTTCGATTTATTCACCTCCTAGGTTTCAAATGTCAGAGAGTCAATACAGCGATTTCTTCAAATCACTAGGTCCCTGTTTCATAGCATCAGGCGAATACAACGCTAAACATACGTTTTGGGGATCACGCCTAATAACTTCAAAAGGTTGTGTTTTGTTTGACACAATTTCAAAAATGCGTCTGAATGTGATATCGAGTGGACAACCCACCTATTGGCCTACTGATCGACAAAAAATACCGGATGTTATTGATTTTGGCGTGATTAAGGGTATTCCAATAGAAACGATTAAAGCTGAAGCGTCACTTGAATTATCCTCAGATCATTCACCCACTATCGTCTATATATGGGACAAACAAAACATCATATCACCAATGACTACCACAAGCATTAATTGGTTGAAATATAGAAAGTATCTTAGTACTCATTGTTCGGAAAACATCCCGCTAAGAACACCTGAAGACGTAGAGCGGAGTCTTATTGATTTTGACCAATACCTCAAATCAGCTGCCCAACATTCAACAATAACCCGACAATTAGCTAGATACAATCAAATTTATTCTGCAGATATCGAACGGCTCTTGGCTGAAAAAAGAAAAATTCGTAGAGAATGGCAATCACAGAGATCTCCTCAACTCAAAAGCAGACTTAAAGAATGCACGAACCGGCTAAGAGACATGCTGGAATCTCGAAGACTAGCATCCCTGAAAAACTATTTGGGAGACCTTGACGTAACTCCTCAATCAGATTATTCGTTATGGCGTGCTTGTAGAAACCTTAAAAGGCCAGTCTTACGTAAGCCTCCCTTGCGAACTTCATCTGGAGGCTGGGCAAGGAGTGATACCGAAAAAGGAAATTTATTTGCTGAACATTTGAAAAAGGTTTTTACCCCAAATATATCGACTGATATAGTTGAGTTGCCAGTTCTCGAGGCTAGTTCTGCAGTACCGATAAGATTTGAATTTGGTGATCTAGAAAAGGCAATAACGGATTTGAACACCAAAAAAGCCCCTGGCGTTGATAAAACCAGTAACAAGATGTTAATTGAGTTGCCCCGTGTAGCTCGCAAAATCGTTCTTTTTATTTTTAATGCCATTTTACGTTTTGAGTACTTTCCCACAGATTGGAAGGTGTCCTTGGTTACCATGATTCCTAAACCAGGAAAAGACCACACAAAAATTGAATCATACAGACCTATAAGCCTTTTGTCAAATATGTCAAAGCTGTTTGAGAGGATGTTAATAACTAAGCTTAACCCTATTCTAAGCGACAAAGGATGTATTCCAAACCATCAATTCGGCTTCAGGAAAAAACATAGTACGATCGAACAAACTCACAGGTTAGTCAATGTTGTTAAGAAGACATTTGAAGAGAGAAAATACTGCTCTGTGCTTTTTATCGACGTTTCTCAAGCATTCGATAAGGTATGGCATGAAGGCCTAATATATAAGCTAAAACTGAATTTGCCCGTAAACCTATATAAGCTGCTAGATAGTTATTTAACCGAACGAAAATTTATTGTGAAAGAAGGAGATTTTTTGAGCTCACCCCAGCCAATCGAAGCCGGAGTTCCCCAAGGTAGTATATTGGGGCCCTTTTTATACTTATTGTATACTTCAGACATGCCAACTAGTAACCGAGTTCACACATCGACATTTGCTGACGACACAGCGTTTTTGAGCATTCACGAAAGACCCGAAGTAGCATCACGATATTTACAAGACCACATATCCAATTTAGAAAAATGGTTGAAGAAATGGAGAATAAAAGTGAATGAACAAAAATGTACTCACATAACTTTCACACTGCGCAGAAAATCTTGCCCCCTATTCGGATAAATAACCAAACGATACCTCAGCTTTCAGATGTCAAATATCTCGGCATACCTCTTGACCGGCGCCTTACATGGAAACGGCACATAGAAACAAAGTTAACGCAATTGAAGTTGAAAGCAGTCCAACTAAACTGGCTAATTGGCAGAAATTCTGCTCTAGCTTTAGACTGCAAACTTTTATTATACATTATGGCATTCAATTATGGGGCACTGCCTCAGCTACCAACGTAGAAAAAATTCAAAGGCGCCAAAATAAGATTCTACGTATTATTACATCTGCTCCCTGGTATATAAAAAATTCGAACATCCATAAAGATCTAAACGTGCTATCAGTTAAAGCAGAAATAGCGAAACTTGCCATAAGGTATTTAAAGAAGCTTGAAACTCATCCGAATCCACTGGCCCGTAACATACTAACTGAACCTGGTTACATTCGACTAAGAAGGAGGGACACTGCTTCTCTCATCCGTACATCAGAGGGATAACCCACAAATTACAGTAACCGTGAAACATACATTTTTTTTGTTCAGCACTGGTTGGACTTAACAAGTATATTTTTAGACTTAAGATATGAGTAATTATTGATAGTTCAATTATATTGAAGATACAATAAATAAAAAAATGCGAAACAAAAAAAATGTTCATACATGTATGTGTGTACCTGTTTTTGTGACATACATATGTACATTATAAGTGATAAATTAGCTTGTTGTCATTAATGTTCTTTGTCATAAATGTACATGTACATTTATAACCGTTAAAAATTTATCATATATGAACCTGATAGAATTTTCTGCCTACGATCGAACATGTTTGTACATCAACTTTTTTTTAACATATTTAGGTACTTCCAAGGCGAATTCATACCAGGTGGAGTCGATAGCCCAGCTGATTGTGTTTTGCTCTCGTTTTTTTGCTAATGTCTTGTCAAAAAATACATTGTTTCATATCTGCTAATCTAATGTCAAAGTTGTTGTTTTGTTGTAGTTGTTGTCCTACTGCTCACACCTGGTATGAATTCGCCTTGGGTACTTCCATGTAAAAGGGAAAAAGAAAGAAAATCCGTAATGTTCTTCTGCGTATGGATGTAAGTGTATCCTAAATGTTTTTTTCGTGTTATTTAAAAACACATACACACATGCATACATACAATATACATACATATTAAGTCAAAATACAATTTTACAATATATTCCAAAAGAAATAAAAAAACATTTTGTTACTGTCGGCAGTTGCACATTACAAAATACATATGTACATACATATTTGCGTGCATTTCTATACGTGAATGCTTAGTGCATATTTTACTACGATCTTTTCATTTTTGAAAAATTATCAAAATTGTAGATACTCAAATATGAACACTCAAATATGAAAAACAAAATATGTTGTCATTTATTCAATTTTGTACAGAAAGAAAAAAATAAATTATCACATTCATAAACGTAAACACAAAAAAATTTCTGTAGTCCCTCAACTCATTCTTTCAAAATATATGTATGTAAATTGATAACAGTCTTCCCAAAATCCAATAAAGCCAAAGAATCAAAAACCCAAACTCATGATCCTAAAAGTACCAGAAATTAGCCTTTTAGCTATCAGGTAAAAAAAAAAACCCAAAAAGTCTATTTTTATACGTGCCAACAGAGCAATAAAACAATCTTAAAGAAGTCTGCAAATTATTAAATTTTCTTGCTACACTTCCATAGAACGAACGCTCCAATATAGAAGACCACAGCGGAATAATCAGCTGTCTATTTCTTTGCGATCTACAAAACCTAAATATATCAACTATATACATCGGTACACGAAGCCTAAGTTTCCTATAAAAGTGCAATAAAATTCTAAATTTAAAAAAATCAGCAAAAGATATACCTAAAAAATTTCATTATATAAGATGAGACTCTATTAAAAGGCAGTCTTATCCTTTTAACAATATAACCTAAGGTGTCTGAATATACTTCCAATGCATATAAAAATAATGGCATAAGTAATGCGTGTACAATGTGTCTCTTAACATGAAAGGGCAATACCAAGTCTAAGCTATATAACTTAGGCAAAGTGAAATTTACTTTGGAATTAATTTTATCAACAAATTCAATTCGAACAATGTTCAACACTATAGAAAAATGCTCGGATCCACTTGCGCCAAAAAACATAACCTTAGTCTTCATTGCATTAATAATAAGTCCATTGTTAGACATCCATCTTGCAACAAACCAACGGTGTAATTAATGCCATTTTGCAGGACATCTGAAAAATCCAAGGTACCATTGAATAATCATCCGCATAAGAGAATGGCTTACACACGCTACTGGATAATATCAAACTAAGATCCTTAAGAAACAAAATGAACAGCAAGGGCCCAAGCACAGAACCTTGGCGTACACCACTCAAGACTGGAAGCAGCTCCGAATTGCAGCCATGACAGCACACATATTGTTTTCTATCTTCAAGATAAGAGGATATCAATCTACACGCAGATTTTGAAAAGTCATAAACTCTGTACAGTTTAGTAACCAAAATAGAATGACTAATCCTGTCAAAGGCTTTCGACAAATCCAAAGAAAGCAAAACACAAACACCACCACCGGATATATTAGTTCTAATATTATCAGTAAGACCAATTAGCAAAGAAGTTGCACCCCTATTGCATCTAAACCCTGAGTGACAATCATGCAATTGTTTCTTACTGTCAATATGTTTTACCAGCTGCATTTTAATTGTATAGAACATACTGTCAAAGTCAGACTCTGACATCTTAGAACAATTAGACTCAGGAGTAACCGATTTGTAATCATAATACTGATATTACTGATAAAAAAAAGCTCAGACTTGTCTGGACAAAATCACCTCACTCTCTGAACTGAACTGTCAAACTACATGCATATAAATACAATTTTTGTCCTGACAAAATGTGTGAATCCACCTTAAAATTGAAAAAGCAAGAACTTTCTAAAGCAGACGTGTATCTCTAGAATTAATTAAATTAGAATTAAATCGCCGGCCGCTACAATTTATTTGAGGTCGTATATATGTCGGTAGTATAAATGGTAAGAAGGAATAGTAAAAAATCCTCGTTTCAAAAACCCAAGGTACGGAATACTTCTTCTGAGACTTGAAAAATGTTAATTTTTATGCGGACAACATGAGTAGATTCTGATTCCTTAATATCATAGAAAAAATTATTACCAACTTTTTTCCAAACAATTTGATGGTTGGTTGATCTTCTTTCCGTTTTTAAAATCTTTTTTGTTTGAATCTAATAATACTTTTGTATGATTTTTAATTTGCTGCTGTTAGATAATAGATAAAATCTCAATTTGCTAATATTTAAATGTTGTTATCCTTTTAAAGGAAATTTCAAAAACTTTTAAATTTTGAATATCCTCTTATTTTATCTTGGCAGGTGAACAAGATAAGCCTGGAAGCAGTTATTTGGAAGCATAATTAAAGAGTCACTAAAAAATACCTTAAGAAAGGAGAAAAAATATGTCAGCTAAATACTGCGAGAAACTGATTGAGGCGATGCAAAAACGTTCAAATTATGTAGCAAAAAGGTCATTTAATGGACCTTTATGAAATTAAAAAGCAGAAAAAAAGAATAAAAAATTATTTTTTTATTAAAATTTAAGTTTGTTATTAATATGTTTTATTGTACTGTAACTGAAATCGGTTTTATACCAAACTAGTTAGTGTCGCTATTATTATATTAAATCTTAATAAGTGTGTTTATTTGGCAAAACAAATTTAAACTAAAAACTTAATAAGCCGTCAAATAAAAACCTCATATTGGTCTTTTTGTAAAGATTCTATTTTTTAAGTTGGACTTCTTATACAGTTATAATTATTTTTATTAATAATTTTGTCTATTCTTAAAATGTGGTGATAAAACTTTCCTGATGATCCAAATGATGCTATGTTTAAATAATAACTTCCTCCAACAAATAAGTTGGTTCATTCTAAAATATAGTTTATATAGTAATAGTTTAATAGACTTATTTTATTCAAATAATATCTGAATTTCCAAAATTGTTTTATAAGTATTTATAGTTTTTTAATACTTGTTATTATAGAATACACAGCAATACACATGCTATGTAATTTCGAAGTGGTTATTTATATATCAAAAGATAAAACTAAGTCATCCATGGGGACACCATTTAATTTTAAGTTTTATTCATTACTAACTGTGCTCGCCATGTCGTAGGCGCCCTGACAATATTTTGTTCGATCTTCATTTGAAAGTAATTTACACCAATTTTTAAGAGGTATCCATCCCTGAATGGATATCTAAATCTAAAAATTTATCTAAAATTTATATTAAATTGTAAAATTATTGTAGAGTTCTGTAAATAGTGTTCAAAATATCCCGATGACAAAATAAAAGGTGTTGTCAAGTTGCAGTACCTCGGTAAAATTGTGTACCTTCACTGTTTTTTCTATTTTCACTAGAAAATGAGATATTTTTTCCGAAAACACAATATATTACTATTGTAATATATTACTTTAGAAAGATATTACTTACTAATTTCAACCGACACAAAAAGTACATATTGTTATTTGGAAACTGAAATATTTGGTCTTAATTTTAATATTGAAATTACTTAGGTTTTTGATAACTTATATATTTGTTTTAATAATAAATAAAAATCTGTATATAAATTAAACTGGAAGCAGAATATTATACATACATTCTTTGTATTACCTATTCATTATATATATATATATATATATATATATATATATATATATATATATATATATATATATATATATATATATATATATATATATATATATATATATATATATATATATATATATATACTATATAATTATATTGGTTACCTTTTCTCGCTGCGAAGTAACGAGTCGCTAAAATTTTATCAAAGCTTAAAACAAAAAGGGGAATCAATTAACCAATTTACTGCAATGGAAAATTCATTATTTTCACTGCGATCAAAATCTGCAGCACCACATATAAATATCAATTTTTATATGTATATGTATGTAGGTATAGTATTTGATATTTCAAAAAACGGCGGAATTGAATGAATTTGCCATTCGTGGCGTCTCGCCTCAACTTTTTTTTTTTTTTAATTTTGGTCAAAAAGCGAAAAATTGTTTTTGATTTAACTAAATTATTGTGTCAGAAAATTGTTTGTATTTCAGTAAAGTTTTTCATTTGATGCAAATAAATTATATGTTTGACTTTTTTATAATTTATGCTAAACATTTATTTCTGATGCTTTAACCACACAAATTCCGTTGGCTACAATTGTCGCAGTGTAGTCATCTACAACAACTACATAGTAAACTCTGACATTGTTGTAGAAATATACATATGTACATATGTAATGGGTAATTAAAGTAGAGATAATTTTTTCAATAGCCTTTTTTGACAGATCACGTGTGAGTCGTGTCATGCTGTCATGTTATTTTAGTTTTGTATTGTTTGGAATTTCATAATGGAAAGACTTACGCCTGAATCGCTTCACTCTGTGGGCTCTTGAAAAGTTCCAAGAAGATCCGACGTTTTCGAGACAAATTTTGTTTAGCGATGAGGCTATGTAAACAAACAAAATTACCGCATTTTATACGAAGAGAAACCTGAAGAGATTCCAGAGCTGCCACTTCATCCAGAAAAAAACAACGGTTTGTTGTGGTTTGTGGGCCGGTGGAATCATCGGTCCATATTTCTTTAAAAATGATGCCGGTGCGAATGTAACCGTCAATGGTGACCGTTATCGTGCCATGATAACCGACTATTTGATTACTGAAATTGAAGCTCGTGACCTCGGCGACATTTGGTTTCAGTGAGGCGGCGCGGCGCGGCGCCACTTCTCACACATCGCATCAATCAATGGATTTATTGAGAGGACATTTCGGTGAGCACATAATTTCACGTTTTGGGCCGGTCGATTGGCGACTAAGATCGTGTGATATCACACAGTTAGACTTTTTCCTTTGGGTATACATATGTAAGGTCTAAAATTTATGCGGACAAACCCGCTTCGATTCAGGCCTTGGGGGAAAACATCTCGCGTGATATACATATGTATTTTACTTTTATAAAATAAAATATCTTTTTAAAAAAATAATAAATATTTCCTCAAAACCTTTTGATTATAAATGTATTTGTAATTTTTAATTTTGTGACATTTTCTTCTTTTGAATAAAATAATAGGTGCCATCCCGTACTCAACATTAGGAGCCCTCGGGATCCCTATTATACCGAAAACTGTATATGCTCTGATTATGCAAATTAGTTTTTTGAATCGAAAAAAAAATTTTTTTTTTCTGTGTACTAATATGACCCAATACATATAGATGAACAGAACTTTTAGTTATTCGATCGTGTTTTAGCATGCAAGATTGAGTCTTCCTACCAATAAAACGACTCCAAGATTGTAAAAAGAGCGTGTAAAATGTCCCAATCTTCGACAAGCTTTACCTGCTGTATAATAAATAAAAATGGCAGAAGTAATTTGCAAAAAATAATATATAGAATTTTTATCTGGTCATAATAGGTCGTTTACATAGTATAATACATAGGCCGAGAGTAAAAAACGGAGCCTTGAGTACCCCTCAATTAATTTGGAATTCTTGTAACGAGATTTCATCGAAAACAATACGTATAGTGCAAACGTTGAGGAAAACGAAATCAGAAGAAGTCATCATCAACATCAAATACAAGAAGCTACTACAGAAATTCACCAAACATTAGAAATATCTCACAATATCCGTGGGGATAGCTTTAACCACAGAAGTTACATATATTGATGGTAGCTTAATAACTTTGGACTGCAAGCGCTTTACAAGATTTAGGCCAAAAGCAAAAAATTACCAATTCCCTTAATCACGATTTTGTAATAAGTTTAGAATGGTGTCGTGCAGAAGCGATTTAACACTCACTCGTAATATCCAGCGGTGTATGCTTATACACAAACAGAATATGCTGATTCAGATTTAGCTTTGATTGATATGATGTAAGTAGGTACTAAGGAATCAAAGCTTTTAATGTTCTGGGATCTGCTTCTCTTTACTATTTAGACTACTTTTAACTACCCGAGAATGGGGTACATCCCTCATGTGTGGCCTGGTACTTAAATATCTAGTTTATAGCTACCCACATGCATATCGGAGAGGACAAAGGTGCTACTTTCAGTTGTTTTGTCAAAAAGTTGTAATCAAAAGGCCACAAACACTACTCTCCGATCCGCCTTCCCACAACTTACTTTCCATGTCCCAATAAAATACTTTCACTGTTTTAAAATAAAATGAAAAAGTGTAAGTTTACACTAATTTTCATTAGAAAGTTCAGAAGAAATTGCAGTTGGGCGATAGCTTTTAGTCTCACGTTTTTAGAGATTAGCATTCGGTTAGCCAACTTCTAACTGAATGCAAATAATACCGAAATTTTCTATAAAATATTGAGCGCAACTCTTTTTAATAATAATAAAAAATATTTGAACATTAATTATTTCCGTAACATTTTAGTGTGATTTAAATGACTAGTTTAACTTTCTATAATAAATTGTTAAAGGTTATGAAATAATTTGCACGAAAAGGTATTAGTTATTTTCACAAATATATCCGTTCATTGTAAATATTTGCACAATGTTATGTTTGTATTAAAATTTATATTTAATCGCGTGACTTATTTTTGTAATATTTTTATCCCTTATATTTTCATTGATTTTTCTTTCACATAGTTTGTTGGTTTTTTAAACAAGTGATTTTAACGTGTTGATTTTTGGTCAAAATAAAATACAAAGAGGACGACTTGAATATTCATAAAGAATAATATTTTATTTTTGAGAAACATTTTAAGAAATGTTTACAAATGAGTTATACCTTTATGGCAAATTAATATTTCTGTTTTACCTTTGTATACCATGTTCCCCCTACAGTTTTTATTCTTTATTTTAGTATTTATTATTTATTCATCATACAAACAAATCTGTACAGTTGCGCATGTTCGTTCATATTGCTGAAATGTTCAGTTCTCAAAACAATTATATGAACTATATAGTTCTTTTCGTTCATTGTTCTCTTTGAAGTGAATAATTACTGAATAATGCATGTGTGGGCACAGCTCACTAACGTTCGACGTCTTTTCTTTTACTTTAATCTAAATATATTTAAACTCTTTTAATCTATTAAATAAACAGAAGAATTACTTTACACTGCTGCTTAAATAAATTATTTTCTATTGATTGAATAGCATTTCTTTTAATGAATAATCAAATTAAAAAAACTTATTCAGGAGAGAACTAGGACATTTGTGAACATTTTTTATAAAAAATTAATATTGCAATATTAAGTGAAGGAGTCGGAAACGTTCATTTAGCTGAATCGTTCTTTTGAACTAGGTCGACACAACTTTACAAATCAGTATTTTCTCGAAATTTTATTGGAGCTTTATCGAAACAGGTGTCAAAATAAAAATTAAAGGAAACAAGTAAACGTGCTATATTCCCGAATCTTATATACCCCTCACCAAGGTGATTACTGTGTAACTACACAGAATTAGAACTTAAAAAATTCGAACCCTGTCAGATCAAAGCAAATAAAGGATTAAAACATACAAAAGTGAATCCAATATTGACACACCAATACTCCTTGTTGACCGTTGGGGGCTGCTGAATTTTCTTGGCCTTAAAAAATCGACTTTTATGTGTGACCATAATCGAAGCAAAAAAGGCTTAAAACCAGCAGAAAATTAATCCAATATTGCCCTACTACTAAAAAGGGTTCTGGCCGCCCCACACCCCTGCTTTTGTCGTCATGGGTACTAAAACGGTCAAGGAACAACGAAATCCATACGAACTCAAAACAATCGCCTCCCTCCCAAAGGGGTGCCATAGTCCTCCCCTGTGCTCCGTAGGTCCGTTCGGTAATCCATATTACCTTACAATGGTCAGACTAAAGAAAAAAACCTTTAAAAAAGTGGTTTGCTCATATTGACCCGGCCTCTAAGGAGCCCATTGCCACTGATTCCCAGAGGCCACCCTGTGGATCTAGTGGCCGTCGTTATATTTATTGCTTTCTATAAAGATATTTAATACAAATAAAAGCAGAAAACCTCTATCAACATAAAAACTAATACACCTCTTCCAGGGGTTTATTGCCACCCGAGCTCTGTATGTGATCTATTGGTCGCCGTCTAATATTTAGTAAAAACAAATCAAGCGAAAATATTTACAACCGAAAAAATAAAAACAACCTGAAAAATATAGGTAGGCTGATATATAAAAAACGTTGGATTGAATACTAATTTTAATTATTTATTATTCTGTATTGAAAATTTTCTATGGTTATAACCAGGTTGTTAGATATTACTATTTCTCGCCAAACGTAGCGATTTTCAATCTAATTTGCCGACATGGCGACTTTTTGACGATTTTTAAATTTTTTGGCGAATTTGTTGTCTATTTTTCAGATGTTTTTACTTCCGGAAACTTTGGGAAATATAAATTTATTTCAAGTTTACGAACATCTTTCCATTCACTATTACCACTATTGCAAATAATAGGTTGGGGGAAAAGAAATCCATTTTTTCGGTAGATGACTATAGTGATCGATATCATCTCGTAAAGTATTGATTAAACAAATTTAAATTTATATTCGTTGTGAAGGTGACGTTGCAAACTAAAATAAATCAGTCAACTGTGAGTTAGTCTCACAAACGTAGGGTTCCGTACTATGTTTAGTCGCCTTTAAATATTTAAGTTGTTAATTTTTTCATGTCTTATGGAGCACCCTTTATTTTTAAAATCAATGTCATATTCGCGAAAATTGCATCGCTATTGGAACACCCTTTAAATTTTAGGAATTGTTGTTATAATGGCCATGTAATACACTTTCTATAAAAATAAAGTAAAGTAAAAAATAAGGTAATATACGTGAAAACATGTTACTGATGGATCTCCCTTTAGTAATTAGTAATTTTTACAGCGGCCGAAGTACAACATCTACTGTAAACAAGTCAAGAGTCTACCTATTACGGTTCAAAAATAAGGCTATTTAAGTAAAAATCATGTCTCTGTCGGAACACCCTTTAATTTTGTTATTTATTATAACCCCATGGAAATTCTTATTCTATGAAATATGAAGAGTTTATCTATTACGATTAAAAAAATAAGTCACATGTAAGTTATACATGAAAATCAGGTCATTGTCGGAACACCCTTTAATTTTTATTATTTGTTATAGTTTCCATAGTAATAAACCTCCTGCAAAAACTTCAAGAGTCTAATTATTATCGTTCAAAACTTAGGCCATATGCACGCAAAGCACGTCACTCTCGCAACACCCTTTAATTTTATATACTTGTTTAGAAAGCGAATAACACCTCTCTATCGGAACACCCTAAAAGTTTTAGTATTTGTTGCTATAGCGGCAACAGCTATATATCATATTCCACACATTTTACAGTTTTTCTTTCTTTTGTTGTCTGCTTTTGGGGGAATACGTCTCTGTTTATACGCAGAATTGCTTGGACTGCTGCATTCGTTGGATCACCTTCTGGGGAGAAAGTTTCTCATTGTACTTGACAACCAGTCAGTTATAAAGCGTATGAGGCAGGTGAACGTGTACTCCAAACTAGGGCTGGAATGTGTTTTAAAGAGATGTGCCTTGATTAATGAGGTAACATTGATGACGGTTAACGGATATATATTCACAGCTGGGAATGAAGCAGCAGATCAACTAGCAAAAGGAGGCTCTGCTGTGAGTTTCTGTGGACGAAAACCCAAAGTAGCGCTGGATAATAGCATAATGCGAGCTAAGGTCCTACAATGGATGGACTCATTAACCCTAAAAAGGTGGAGGGAAACCATTACATGTAGGTAGGCTCGAATGGTGCTCAAGGAGCCCATAGGCAGGAAGGCCAGTAGAGTACTCAGATACAATAGAAGTCCTCCAAGCTGGATAACTGCATTGGTGACAGGTCATGGAAACTTCAAGTCTCATCTAGCCAAGATGAAAATCGAAAAATATGATACTTGCAGACTGTGCCTGGAGGAAGCTGAGACGGTAGCGCGCATTTTGTGTGATTGTCCGGTATTGGCCAGCATAATACTTAGGGCCACTGGTAGAAGTTTGTTAAAAGTGGATGCCATGGGGGACCTGAGTCTTGAACATATGTTATCAATTACTAGACACTGTGTGATGAGAAAGAAGGCCGGTAGTTACCAGTCGACAATTTGAAACCACTAAAGTCAAGATTAAAGGGTGGTTGTAGCACGTAACTCTATGAGGGTAACCATCTAACTAACGCTTAATTGTAATCTGAGGCCTTTGGCCACCAAACCACAGATGCATAAGTTATTATGGGTCGCACAATCATTGTGTAAATCCAGTATGCAGTCTTTGGCGATATTTCCCACTTACGGCCACAAACTCGCTTACACCGATGCAAGATCCTCTTCGCTTTCCGTATCTTCATCTCAATATGTTCGTTCCAGGTAAGTTCCTTATCCAGAGGTAATCCCAGATAATTCACAAACTGATTTCCGATCCGAAAAGCATTAAGGATCCAACCCCTATACCCTTCCTCCTACGACTGAAGAGCATAGCGTCTGATTTACTAGCATTTATAGTTAGCCCCTGCTAACTCTCTGCACCATGCTTCTCATGCCTCTTTTGTATGTTAATAAAATACTTGTTTTTTTACATTATATGCTGGTAATTCCTGTTTAGAAAAAGCGCTTTCAATTATAAACTCCACCAAAACTCATTTGCGAAATAGAATAAAGAATAATTTTCCTGATCCTATAAATTATTAAATTAAATTATATGAATACAAATTGCGCATGTTGCACTTAATATGTAGTTCAATTCTCATAAAGTAAAATCAAAATATGCGGACGATGACAATTATCTTGAGGGTGGGCTGAACAGCATATTCGTTATACAACAAATCTCTATTCAATTGATTATATTAACCAAATTTATTATTGCTCTAAGAAAAAATTGTACCTTTCTCGTGTTCTCCAATCATTTTTGTTTTGTTTTAAATAAAAACTAAAATATTTAGGTGACTCTTTTTGGAGAATTTTAGTGTTTTCAATAAACTTTTTTTTGTGATTTATTAAAAATAGTTTTAAAATTTAAAACTATATAAAAATATATACAACCCTGGTTATAACACTCATGAGAAGTTTTGTTTTGAGAGAATACTGCTATAGAATTTTGTGATTAATTAGAAAATACAACACTGTATAATATTAGAACAGTGTTAGAAGGGTTTCCGTTAAACAAAAAAACATATTGATTATTTAATTTTATTGAAATTAATCACCTAATTTAAAAACAAAACATTATTTCATCTCTATTAGTAGTCAGAGATAATAAACCATTTAAGCCTTCCTTAAACAATAAATTTATAGAAAAAAAAAACATTTTTTATAATAAATAATTGAGCACTTTTTTGTTCCATCAAAATATCGCCATCCTAATACTGACAGAAAAAATATTGACCTACACTTTACTTTCCTTTGTTATTAATTAAACGCATACAACAGTAAAGTAATTAGGAATTTATGCATAAATTAGTTTAAATATGTTTTTAACGTCAAAATGTTGTGAAGTATATTAATTGGTGATAATCTATAAAAGTGTTTCACAAACTGAAAATATTCTAATATCTAATGCTAATAATAAAATAAAATTCCGCATTATTTTTCTCATATTTTTTTCTTTCCTCAATATTTACATATGATTTATTTAATTATTTTTTCTTTGTCAAGACAACTTTTTTGATCGATTAAGATATAATTAAGTATGATTAAGTATGATTAAAAATTAAAAATAAATATCTATATTTGACATCTTCTTTGTCCGCACCCATATGTATATACATATAATTCTTTCAATTTATACCTACACATGAAACAATTATTGTAATTTGTAAAATAATATCAAGATGTTTATCAAAGGCAGTACGTGTTTCCGCTTTCCATTTTAATTATCCACAATATCTACATTCCAATACTTAATTGACAGTGGCTGCTATTATTATTGAAATAATACAAGGCCCACTCACCAACTTGGGCTCTAAAATTTAAATCTGAACACTGAGGGATGTTTTTAGCTTAACCGATATTTCAATAGTGATTTCTAGTCTAATTTGTATTTTTAAGGCAATTTTGTCAAATCATCAGGAATTAAGTAATGCTTCCAAATTATGGAATACATTTTAAAAATCATTTGAACGCAACATGACATTAAGCCATCAAACGTTTTGAGGAAACCGTCACTTCTATAAGCCGAAGTTTTGATGATTATGCTGATTAGTCAATACCCAGCCGTTCTCAGGAACTTGGGTTTTGTCCGTCCAACACTTAGCACATTTTGCGTAGAGATCTCAATTAAAATCTCTACAAGAGTCAGCTAGTTCAAGAAATTAAGTCTCATGACAATCAGTTCAGCGTCGTACATTTGCTGATTGGTTGCATGAACAATTTTTGTTTTAAAGTTTTGTTTCCAAAAATGTGTGAGATTAAACATCGACAGCTTCCTGTTTCAACGAGATAGTTCTACGTGTCATATACCTCCCGAAACCATCGAATTAAGTCATTTTGGTGATAAGTTTATTTAACGAAATGGACCTGTTTCTTGATGCGTTGATGCCATTGCAAAATTACGTAATTTCAAGTTGATTTCCGTATTGTTCACGAAATGACTAAGTGCTGTTCTAAAAACTATAACTATAACAGTTCATTGAAATCGATAAAAAAAATCGGCATACTTTCACTGCTTTTTCTCAACTTTCTCTTGAAAGTAAGTTATTTTTGCGGAAAAAAAGGAATCCTATATTGGAATCAGAATACTAAGGTATTACGTGATTATTGTAATTTAGAACAAAAATAATTTTTTATGAAACCGAGAATAGAAAATTGTTGTTTTTTGTCACAAATGTTTTTAAATGGTCATAGCTTTGCTGATTGATTGAATATGTATGGATCAATTTTCAAAAGGGTATGTGATATATCCCCTTCTTTTCCGGGTGGTTCTTCATTTTAGATCACTTCCTTATAAGCACTTTGTTGATTTATTTATTTAACAGTAATTTGGAAATAGCTATCTTGCCTAGTCAGATCATTTTCAGCTGGAATTGAATTTTAAATTTTCAGATTTTAATTTATTATTAAATCCTCCTAAATTATTACACTCTTTTAAGAATACAAATTGGAGGGATTTACAGCGAGATGTCGAAACAAATTTACAGAATATTAGCCTTTATATTAATAGAAACCTAACTATTGTTGAAATTGATGAAGCCATTTCAAATGTTAATGTTTGTTTAAATACTGAAATGAAAAAAAGATTGAGCTACAAAATAAAAAACTTTTAATTCCGGACAATATTAAAAGCTTTTTTAGGATCAAATACTCTCGGAAGCTCAGATGAGTACCATTTGCTTAGTTGTCAAATTCAACTTCTCAAAACAATAATTAAGGATAAGGTGAAACAACATCAATCTGCGGAATTTAGAAAAAAGTTAAAAAATCTAAAACCAGGTCCTAGGACATTTAGAGAGTTTTCAGAATTATTGGCGGTAAACAGTCTAAAGATTTCGTTAGGTTAACTGTAAGCGGGAATACTTTTCATGAGGATAGTGATAAAGTTGAACAGTTTAGACGTTAATTTTCGAATAATTACCAATTTACTGCTCCTGCTAATTCAAATACCTTACAGGTTCCTAGTAGTGTAAACTCTTACCTAGTGGATTGTCCGGTTCATATTTGTCAAGTTTCTGTTATTTCGAGCAGGTTAATTAAATACGAATGATCGCAATCATTTGACCTGTTTTAATGAAGTCAGGAATATTATAAAAACTTTAAATGTATAACAATCTACTGGAGTAGACAAAATTTCGAATTATATAATTAAAAAGTTGACAACCTTCGCTGTAGAATTTTTAGTAGTGATTTGTAACAATTGCCTTAATAATGGTTACTTTCCCAAGATTTGGAAAACAGTTAAAACTTATCCACTTATGAAAGAGACATATAGTTTTCAAACTGACAATTCTCCGCCTATTTCAATGCTTTCAAACATTGGTAAGTTATTCGAAAGGGTAATAAAACTAAAGCTTGAAAATTCGAACGTGTTAAATTCGATTCGGTTTTTAAAAATAGCCATTATTCGGTTGAAGCTTTCACCTATTTTCAGAATGAAGTTATTTATAATTTAAGAAGGAAAGAATGTACCGTTGCAGTGTCACTGGATATTGAAAAAGCTTTTTTAAACTTATGAGGATAGGCTGTGAGGCCTTTATTGTCAAAATTCTTTTTAACTTTTTTAAAAAACGAAATTTTCTTGTCGAAATCAATAATACTAAATCAGATTTAGGCAGCATTTTTTGTGATATCCCACTGGGATCAATTTTGGCCACATTTTAATATAACACCCTTGTCTATGAATTTCCACACATCTTTAATGAATCAAAAAGTTTATTATATGCGGATGACTCTTTAATTTAAGCACAAGATAAAAATCCGGAAAAAAGTTGATAAATCGTCTTGAAAAACACGAAAACATTCTAATGAGGAAAGTATTTAATTCCCAATCTGGTTTTAGTTAGTCAAACACATTATATTTATCTCCAGTTGGACTTTTGCTTGAGGAATCTAACTCATTCGATAACGTCTTTCAGTACCGTCTACCGGAGATTTATTCTCACTCACTTTCTGTTAAAAAAAGAAAATACAAACAAAAACAAAAACAAAAACAAACTACAATAAAATACGGAATTTCGGTGCAGTCAAAATTAACAGTTAATTTTTTTCTTGTTTCAGTATTTAGGCAGTAAAATAGTTTCAAAAATAAAATTAACAAAAATATTTTGAAAAAAATGTCAAAAAAATATTATTAGCATAGATAACACATATAGATGGCCAACTCTCCAAATGTCAAAAAACGTGGCTACAAATGTCTTCACACACACGGGTACGGTGTGAATTCAACACACTTAGGGGAGTAAAATTTTAATTCACCTTTAGACACAATTACGCGATATTCGATTGCACTTTTTAAATATTTAAACAAATTTGAATTTTTGCACAATATATTATTTAACAATTTATTGTTTTCTAAATTTTTTAATACAAAATAAATTTAATTTTGTTGACATTTGTTTGGTGAAATTTATTTCTACGCAGTATTGTATTTTTTTGTCTTTTAGGGGATGAAAATTTTCAAATCAAAATAATAAATATTTAAAATTAGCATTCAATCGAACTTTTTTCGCACATAAATATATTAGAAAAATACAAAATTCATAAATTTATTAAAAAGCAAACGAATTATTTAATTTTAACATCAAAAATTGAATGTATAAAAATATTCTATTTTTACAAAATATTTTATACAACTATGTGCAGTTTAGGTGCTGTGGGGATTTTTTTTAAAAAAAAACAACACTTATACAATTTTGCCTACCAATACATTCTTAGACTTAGGTTTTTTGACAAGAGACTTAGGTTTTTGACGTTTTAGTTGACTATCAATGTGTTATCTATGATTATTAGTACAAAAATTTGTTTGGAAAATACATCAACAATTTGTAAGTATTTTAATTTATCCCAAAGTTAAATAAAAATAATGTAACTTATTTTAGGTACAGTAAAACAAAAAGCACCAAGGTTTTAAAAATTTTAACATATCGCACCTATTCAGCTAAAGGGCGGCAACTCAAAATTTTCAATTTTTCAGTAGAGGCAAAAAACTGTTTATGATAATATGAAAGGAATATTTAAAAAACACAATTATAGGATTTAAACAAAAAACGCGTGTTTTCGTTGTTAAAAAAGTGAATTAGCTGATTTTAATGTAAAAGACTATGTGATATAGTTAGAAAAAATTAAAGTCTATAAGTACAGTGATAAGTAATCAAAACAAGGTTGCTAGATAATAAAATATTTTACAATTTCATCATAATTTTACCTTGGTTCATTTCACTACGACAACTCTAAATACTTTTATCCTGTTTGTTACTTTTATAAAATGAATAAGGCCACAATTCGAAATAATTCCCTTTAGTTGAAAAAACTTAGATCAAAATTGTTGAAACATGTAAGTACAACTAAAAATATATCTGTTTTGTTGATACAAAAGTAAGTACTTGGAAGACATGGTGAGCGACATAACGGTTTTTTTTTTAAGAAAGAGTAGACACAAGAATGGGAAAAATTTACAGTAGTTAGAGTTGATCATTATATAGCTCTTTTTAACAAAAAGTGAAAAATTGAAAATTTTGAGTTGCCGCCCTTTAGCTGAACAGGTGCGATATGTAAGTGAGTAATTCAACTTTTTACAGACAAATACACAATTTTTTTAAAATGTTATTATATTTTTCAGCAAATAATAATCTCAACTCCTTTGACTTTTCAATTTTGTAATTGAGCACGGTAAGTATTTTTAGTTTTCATTCAATTAATAAAATTGAATTAAGTGGATAACTTAAGAATGAGTGATTTGTGAAAATTTATTACTTATAAACAATATACCATCCGTTGTGAGTCCTGCACCATGTAATACTATTGCACTCATACAAATAATTTTAAGATACACATTTCATAATTTCTTATGTTTTAGATTACCATAGACTTTGAAAAACTTTTCCCTTAAAAGTTAATAACTTCTTTTTAAATTGGTCTAAACTCCATGAAATATTTCCAATTTATATAAACTTAAATTTTAAAGACCCAAGACTGAAATCACTCTGGAGCGAGGCTAAGGAAAAGTGGGCCAATTTAGACCAAAGTAATTATTCCCGTATGCTATTGTCGTTGAAATAAAATAGTAGTAATCTTTTTATTTAAATTTTAGATTCAACAGATGCTCTGCTTATATATGTATATAATACATGGAGTGTTGAAACCAGATAAAAAGCTGAAAGGTGTAGGTAGGCCAACATTCGGAGATTCGCAAACTTCTGTTATAAAAGTCGTTGAAGAGGATATTGAAGTGGTTTTGTATAGTGGCGAACCACCATTTACAATTATAGTGTTAACTAAAAACGAATATTGGAAGTAAAACAAATAAACAAAAAATAACTTCATTGCTAACCGAAAGTTCGCTGAAGGAACAACAAAATATAGGTGGTAAATATTAAAGTAAAAATATTTAACAAGAGGGAAGCTCTCACCAATTGACGATTGATTATTGAATACAAGTTTTCTCGTATTCCTTTATCTGGGTTTGGTTGGTTAAATAGATGATGCTTACAACTCAAACACTACCCTAAGTAGATCAGATACAAGTAGTGCTGATGACGGACGTGGCTGTCTAGAAAATGTGCATTCCACTCGTGCTGGTGTCTAAATATTAAATTTTCCCAATTTTTCTTTAATATTGTCACCTAATTTGTAATTTAATTAATTCTTTCTTAGAGAGAATAAAAACGAACTTAAGCTTGATTATAAAATTTCATTGTATGTAATACATAAAACAGTTCGACTAATAATAATTAAAAATTTTCAAAAACAAATTTATTTTCCGTAAAATCAGTCTTTCTTGTAACGGATCAAATTATTTATCAATCTAATACTGTAGTATCTGCCTTAGTACTTTGCTTCCAAATGTATCAAATTTTTAATTTCAGCTACAATTCTAAATGCATAGATTTTTGGTTATTTATTAAAAAAATTTATTTGAAATTGATTTGCAAAGTGATGTAATAGGTAGTAATTTAAAAGGCATTTCAGCATTTTTTAAAGCTCATAATTAGGTTTTTAAAAGTTATTTGTAATTACTTCATTTAATTATAATTTTTATGATATTAAAAATCTCTATTGCATTTAAGACTCTTTATTATTGCTATATTCATTGTATTTTAGTTCTAAAATAATTTTAATAAAAATATGAAACAAACAATTAGAAAAAATACATCTGTGTTTTTACTAATACTTTTTGTAGTTTAGATTATTAGAAAAAACACTTATTTTTTCTAATTTGGTAGGTTGTTTTTAAGGAGTTATAATAAATGAAAAGCAGTTAGTTTTATTGTTTTTCGGGGTCTAATTATTTTAATTATAATAAATGAAAAACAGTAGTTACTAATGTTTTAGTAGGTCGTTTTTTGTAGGTAAAAATGAATAAAAAAAACAGTACTTTTTACTGTCTGATAAGTTATTTTTTGTGGGTTAAAATAAGAGAAAAATTATTTATTTTTACATATTTAGCCAGTTATAAAATCAACAACAATTGATAATTACATTTAATTTAAATGAAATGTTAGTGGAACGTTTTTTAAATGAAAAAACATTTATTAAAAGCGAATTTTTATTTAAATTTACCTGCATAATATAATGGCATCTAGCGTTTATTTATTCTACTATTGATGTATTTTATGTTTATTAAAATAATACTTTACAGTTTTAAGTTGCTTCTTTTATTATCTGACTTATCATAAATTTTCTAATCTATTTTAAAAAGTCTCAATAAAATTTAAAATTAAAAAAAATGTTTTTACAATCAAAAAAATTATTCTTCGAGGATAGCACTGAAGTTATGGGTCCATTACACATCAGAAATGTAATAACGAAATGTTGATTTCGTTATTATAAATTTATAGCATAGTGTTACTAAGAAATTGTTTACACAAGTTTAAAACTTTTAAACTAAAAATAGACATAAAAACTTAGTCCTAAGAAATTAACACAGTATAACACTATCAACAAAAAGTCATGTTTATCACCAATATTTATTAAACATACACGTATTAGCATAATTTTTACTTACTCATTCTCGCGTGAACGTAAAAATACTGGTGTATTTCGGGATCCCGAACTACCCACATTTTGCTTCTGGGGACTTACGCGGCGCATACCGTTAATAAGACTTCGTGAACGCGGTCCAATAGTGGCATGTTGCTGATGGTCGCGACTACGTAAATTTGGTGTTACCGATTTCCCACCAGTTGATCGGCGGCCTTTTTGATTTGAAGGACGACCGCGTTCACCGCTAGAGCCCTTATAACTACCACTACTACTGTTGCCGCTACTATTGAGTTGTGGCACGCTCGAAGCACGTGTAACCATTTTTCCGAAAACTTTTTTTATAAAAAAAATATATTTTTTTAAATACAATATTACATTGTTTTATCTTTAATTACATATTTAATTTTAAACAAAACATTTAATCCTTCACTATGTTTTATAAATTAAATCAAAAAATTTAATTTGCACGTTCCGATACATTAAATTGAGTGAATAATATTAGAATTAGGTAGTAATTATGACGTAGAACTTTTAATTGAAATGTAAGTATGTATGTATGTGCTATGCACCACAAGGGATGATTATAATGCAGGGTAATAATTAAATTTATTATATTATTTTTCAAAAATAACCGCCGTTTTTTATGCGTTTCGTTGTGCTCTCAACACGAAATTTCAACTCGTACTAATTTTCCCGCTACAAATGGTCACTATATAATGTCCTTTTTTCGTGTTGAGATTTATGGTAATTTTTGTGTTAGAAAAATATTCTCCTGAACACCTAATAACTGTGAGGTTGAGTTTAATAGTGGTCATTTAAATACAGCAAAACACAACAATAATGAATTAAACTTTGTGTGCTTGTGTTGTTAAGAAATATTTTCTATGAATAAAACGTGTTTGTCGTTGAAAAAAAACGACATTTCAGTGGTCAAAATCACCCCAAAAATAGAGATGGTTAATATTAACCTGCATTCGCACAGAAAAGTAATTTCGTGAAAATTTCATGATTGTTGACATGGAAAAGTGAAAATTAAAAAAGCCTCTATAATTTATGGTTCAACTAAGTATATACATATGTATTGGTTTGTTTGTTTCTTTTTTGGAAAGCTATAGCTACATACACTAGTGGACCGACCTTCCTGGAATTTTCACAGTATGTTACCAGATATGCCGTGGGTAAAATAGGATATACATAAATTCTGAGGAAGAAGCTCTCTTATTAGTGTATTTTATGTAGAAAAAAACTGGCTGGATCGGAATAGTGAGCGTGGCACCTGCCATACCATATTAATACGCATAGTCCATCAAAAAACGCGGTGAGCGCGAGACCTCCTATACAAAGTTGCCAATTACTATCGTGTACATAAAGAACTATAGGTAGAACTATATATATATAGAACTATAGGTAGAATCTTGGCACCTGCCATACAAAGCGAAAACTTATTACTGTTTACCTAGAGCACAAATGCATAGGTTAGCAGTAAATAGGCTGGATTGGAACAATAGGTGTAGTAATTCCATACAAAGAAAAAACTATTATCGTTTGTCGTGAACCTAACGAACTATAATGGATAGAGTGTTGAAATTATGTACACCCAAAAATAACGTGGTTTTTCAAGTTAAAGATTAGCGGTTAGGACTAGAGGGCAGGGTGCCCTCCCTACAAGAGTGACACTTTCTAAATTTGACATTAGCTTCTCTGAGAAAAACGAGCGTTTTCGAGTTTAACACTGAACACAACTTTACCTGAAAGTCTTTACTTTATTTTTTGATAGGGGTAGCGAAGTGCACCGGGGTCAGATAGTATGCTATAAATTTGGATAGGAACAATTTAAATTGATTAAATTTGTTCCGCCAAATTTTGAATTTATTGTTGTCATACCTTCCGGTGAAAGGGCAATGTGCTGAATTGGTCCAATGCCAAAATTATGTGCTAAAGTGATAGGGAATAGGGGCTTTTCAACTTAATATTATCCTAATATAAGGTAAAACTAATAAAATATTCTATATTCATGTGATAACTATCTTATTTTCAGATGACTTAATTATATGAGCAAACAATATCTAAATAAAAAAGAAAAAAATACAAACAGAAAAATAGGTTTCTAGTTCTAAACAAACATGAGATCGCAGCAGCATTCGCTCTGCTTAAATATCTCTTCTAAAACAATTGAGCTAGGCAATAAAAAAGATTCTGTTGAAAAATATAAAAAATCGCCATTCAGTAGCACATTGAACTTAGTAACATGAAGGTGCATTGCTAAGAAATTTTTCACATTTTTGTTTGCATATATATATAAATTTCCCAAGGTAAATAGCATTATTTTTTATATATAATGGGTAATTTTTTTGAGGTTAGGATTTTCATGCATTAGTATTTGACAGATCACGTGCGATTTCAGACATGGTGCCAAAGAGAAAGATGCTCAGTATGCTTTGACATTTCATCATGAATAGACTTACTAACGAGCAACGCTTGCAAATCATTGAATTTTATTACCAAAATCAGTGTTCGGTTCGAAATGTGTTTTATCGACAAATTTTGTTCAGCGATGAGGCTCATTTCTGGTTGAATGGCTACGTAAATAAGCAAAATTGCCGCATTTGGAGTGAAGAGCAACCAGAAGCCGTTCAAGAACTGCCCATGCATCCCGAAAAATGCACTGTTTGGTGTGGTTTGTACGCTGGTGGAATCATTGGACCGTATTTTTTCAAAGATGCTGTTGGACGCAACGTTACGGTGAATGGCGATCGCTATCGTTCGATGCTAACAAACTTTTTGTTGCCAAAAATGGAACAACTGAACTTGGTTGACATGTGGTTTCAACAAGATGGCGCTACATGCCACACAGCTCGCGATTCTATGGCCATTTTGAGGGAAAACTTCGGAGAACAATTCATCTCAAGAAATGGACCGGTAAGTTGGCCACCAAGATCATGCGATTTGACGCCTTTAGACTATTTTTTGTGGGGCTACGTCAAGTCTAAAGTCTACAGAAATAAGCCAGCAACTATTCCAGCTTTGGAAGACAACATTTCCGAAGAAATTCGGGCTATTCCGGCCGAAATGCTCGAAAAAGTTGCCCAAAATTGGACTTTCCGAATGGACCACCTAAGACGCAGCCGCGGTCAACATTTAAATGAAATTATCTTCAAAAAGTAAATGTCATGGACCAATCTAACGTTTCAAATAAAGAACCGATGAGATTTTGCAAATTTTATGCGTTTTTTTTAAAAAAAGTTCTCAAGCTCTTAAAAAATCACTCGTTAGTAACCTTACAACCTAACTTGCGCTCTTTTTATATTAAAAAGGTAGGGGACTTCAAATTACCATCAGAGACTTTGAGAATTTTTTAAATACTTTCGGAGTTTGGTTTTTTACACGTATATTTGTACAATGTTTGATTTTCAGATGGATATATCCAAAAATATTGCCCTAATAGAAGCATTATTGATCAAGGATATCACAGAGTGCGATTTTAACACAGATTTAGAATTATCTGATGATGTCAGTCGTCAGCCACTGAGAAGCTTTGATAAAATTATTGATGAAGCCATACAACAATCTTTAGATACATTAGAAGCTGACGTTGATGCCTTTACAAAAGTTCCAGAACTTAATAGGAAATGGAAAAAACGAGACGTTGAGACATACTTACGAGAATACTCTGAAAACACTTCTGTCGTGGACGAATGCTTTAGTAACTGCTCTACGCCTACATATGTATTTCTGGCCCTAATTGATACTATACTTGATGACATTGTGTATCAAAGCAATCTGTATGCCACCCAAAATGATAAAACTCTCAACCTCAAGGAAGAAGAGCTTTTAGCCTTTATTGGCATGAAATTGATTATGGGTTACAATACACTTATAAGTACGACAATGTCGAGATGTAGAATTGCCGCTATATTATCAAACTTACACTGTAATGATAATTCTAAAATACCACCCAATTGTAATTACAAGTTATATAAGATAAGACCTGTGGTGGACAAGCTAAACTGCAAATTTAATGAGTGTTACCATGAACCAGAGAATTGAGTGTAGATGAATCTATGATAAAATTCAAGAGCAGGTCTATACTCAAACAATATCTGTCCATGAAACCCATAAAAAGAGGGTACAAGTTGTGGTGGTGTTTAGCTGATCAGAGGTTTTATAAAAAAAAGTTTATTATATATCAAGGAAGAGACGATGAAATCAGCGCAAAGTTCTCTAAATATACTTTGTGGGAAATAATAGTATTGGAGTTAACTAAACAATAATGGCAAAAAGAAAAAGTGATATATTTTGAAACTTTTTCTCCACAATTTCTTTACTCGAAAAGTTAAGGTCGAACCGTATGGGTATTTCCAGTAACACGATGGTGGACTCCAAACTAAAAAGAGGAGAATATGATTACAGATTTTCAGATTTCAATATTGGCTGGAACCAAGTCTATGGTCTATGGTTGTTTGTCCTAGGTCTGTTAAGGATTATAACGCATATATGGAAGGTGTTGATACCGTTGATCGATTAAGAGCACTCTATTGCATTGACCGTAAACCGCCAAAATGAGGCAAACAATTAACGTTTTTTTCAATAATACCTACCTAATAATACCTGTGTTTGAAGGATACCATAAATTCTATTGATAAAATGTTTAGGATTTATCAATACTCTCAACACTGGAAGTTAACAAAAACATCATTAAAGAATTGTATACCCCTTTAAATTGGCCCTTTATGTTGCCAGAAATTTTTCCAATAAAATCTTCAAAACTGGGCTAAAAATCTGCATACAATTTTTTAAAAATATAGTAAAATAACAAAACACATAAATATGAATTAAAAAAAAAAAAATAACTCCAAAAACATGTAAAATAAAATGAAACAACAAATCTGTGGCAATAAGGAATAAGTGTCTAAGTCAACTTATTTTGTTCTATTTTTCAGGAAGTTATAGCCAAATTACTTTCTGCTTATCTTTTATCAATGTCTAATCGCATTTGGAAACTACAAGTTATTTTTCTAAATTATAAAAGCTTACATATTTCAGATCTTATTAACTGCGTACTTTTGACGTTTGACTGTCAAAAGAATTTCTTTCCTCTCTTCCCTACAAACTCGTAAGTTGCAGAACAATGTGTGGACGTAGACTAAGAATCTGGTTACAGTTTTTTTCTACCACGTCGAGGTTTTTTTTATGGGCATGGCAAATATTTCTACCTTAATCAAGCATTCACATAAGTATATTTCACCATATCTCAAGAACGGTTATTCCGATTTAGCAAAGGAGGTATTACCAGAAGATTAATGATAAAACTGTCGTTAAATTTATTAAAAAAATTTTTTTGTCTGCTTAACAGTTTTGGAATTATTAGGAAATTATATAAAAAATTAAAAGTTTTTGTCATTATTGGTGGATATATTAAAAATTATATAATCGATGAAGTAATCTTGATTTTGCTTGATTAGAGGGTGCTGTAGCTTAAGTGGTTAGCATGTTGACTACTAAGCAATGGTCACGAGTTCAATACTCAGCCGAGGCAACATAAATTTTTATGATATGTATTAATTTTTCGTTATAATAATGCATATCACAGCGCCCTGCTTCGCCGGTATTACCACATAGCTAGCATTAAATCGTCGGCGAAGTAAAATAATTATAAATTGGCTATGCTAGCTTCGAACTAATTCGCCTAAATAACACCAGAGGCGCTGAAAGACTGTTCTAAAAATAATCATAACGTGCAATTGCAATGTTGCCAGATGCGAAGCTTATCTACCACACTAACCATCTGTCTTTATCTACTCCTATCCCTTTCCGAAGGAAGTAACACATTTAATATAGGCATTAATTAAAATTAAAAAAAAAATTATGGTGTTGTGCCATCGAGACAATGCACGGGTGCACAAGTGTGTATTCATCATGGTAAACATCTATGAATTAGGCTACGAATTACATAAATATGTATATTTGGCTATTTAAAGGAAAGTACATTTATAAATAGTTGATACTAATTCGGAATTCACTTATGGGGCACTGCCTCAGCATTAAACTTGGAAAAATTAAACGGTGGTAAGTAAAGATTTCGCAAATGATCACAGCCCCTCATAAAGCATTAAAACATGCTTTAGCCACTGGCATAGAAGGGACTAGGGCATTAAATTTTGATTGAAATCATCATTGTAAATGTTTGCAGTACCACCACTTACACGCAGATTTAGTGTAATAATTCTTCACTAATACGTAACTACAATTCTCTTTTGAACTTTCTCGTTTTTCCTTGCCTCTCTACACCGTTTGCCATCACAAAACCGGTTTCATGCAACTGATTTCATGAAAAATGCCATCGTGTAAATTAGCTATAACTCAAATAGTGCAAATTTTTTACTTGCAATCAAAAAAAATCTGCATTTATTTACACTCTACTTTTAGTGGTCATGAAAATTTTGAAATAAATTCGATTTTTTTATTTAATAATAAATTTTTCTCTTGTTTTACGACAAAAAACGTGATAGTTATTACTACAATTTTGAGATGTAACGGCATGAATTTGTTATTCAGTATTGAAATTGTTATTCAGTATGTACCTTACATATATAATGGGAACAAATAATTATTAATACTATATAACAATTACATAACAATTTTTTTTAAAGTCAGGTTGAACAGTGCTGCAAGAGTTTGATTCCTAGATTTTGGTACAATTGACAAAGTAAATAAAAAGATCGTTTAAATAACTAGTTTTCTAATAGATCCTTCAACAGTAGATCCAAATGATAGAATACGAATAGAATTAAATACTTTTCAACAAGCCTTGGCCTTCTTCTGCACCAGTGGAGCGTTTGTTTTCCTTCAGTGAAATGTTAAATGGAATTATAAAAATTTTGTTAAACTAAAAATTAAATTATTTTATTTTTAATCAAGTATTATCTTCACTTTTGTAGTAGTGCACAAACATAATAAATCAAATTGAGCCTCATATTGAGTGCAAAATTTATACGTAAGCAATCAACTTTAGTGACGAAAAAAAGTTGCAATAATTGCAAATTACTTTTTTAGAAATCAAAATAATTTAATTTTAGTGCAAAGATTTTTAAACTTAATATCACTAATATTGATTGAGGCTGCAAAAGTAAAAAATTGAATCCAATAATTTACAAAATCAGTGCACTACTCCCAACTATGGCCACTGGCACGTTTGAGGACAAATAAACAAACATATTCATATATATCTACTCGTAAAAAGAATACTATATACCAGTTAATTATGCTTTACTTTTTCACTAAAGCAGCATGGCCGCACATCAAACTGCTGCTTCAAACTCGCTCTTTTGTGATTGTGTTAGTAAAAAAATACTCACACGTATAGGTCGGGGTGAGTTTGAAGAAAATCTAAAGCACCATGGCCACACATCAAACTGATGCTTCAAATTTGTGTATGTATTTGTGTATGATTTTCACTACCGTCGCCATAGAAATTTGAAGCCAGTTTGATGTGTGTGCGCGTAATTACTTCAAATTTCATTTTTACATAATTTTCAAAGCGACAACATCTACTACTTTTTTCGACGCGGTGGCAAGTGAAAAGTGAAGAATACAGTAATAGAACTGAAAAGTCATCTATTTGGCTCATTTCTAACCAAAAAAAAAAAATTTTTTTTAAAAATGTTAAAAGATTTTGCATTTAAAAATTGTATGTGTTTCCCTTTGCAAACCAACTTTAAAATGAAGTTTGATGGAATGAGTTTGATGTGTGGCTGTGCTAAGCAAAATGAAATATTACCAATACATACCCAAATTTGAAGCAGCAGTTTGATGTGTGGCCATGGCGCTTAAAAATAGGTAATGGTAAAAAAAAATCATAACTGTGATGCGTTTAAAACCACATCTTTTTTGTTCAGGGTAGGAAAAAGATTGCATTTGTATTTTGGAAAATCCTCTTCTAAATCCCGTCTAAATTTAGTGTTACGAAATTTCAAATAAATAACTGCCAGTTTTCCAACGGTTCTTGAGTTGATAAACAGTGGCTATCAGCTGATTTTAAAATTACTTTGTTGCTACTTCAAATTATTTTTCTGAATAATTCTAATTTAATTCTCCTCGCTAACGATACTATAATCAGCTTAACTGTTAACATATTTTATATGAATTTTATTTGAACTACTTTTAAATGCCAATTTTTCATATTCGCTATACGTCCTTGGAACACTATCCCAACAGATATTAGGGGAATTAGCAACGCTTTATTATTTAAAAAATAAATTTTCAAATTCTTTTCGTAGCTACAATTCAATAACCATTATAAAAACTGATATTGAAAGTACTTTATAACTATTAATGCATATTTTTATTTTAACCTTTTTATTCTCATTTTATTTTTAATTATGTTAAAATTTTTCAATTTGTTAAAATTTTGCAATATTGTTGTTAATGTTAAAATAGCTAAATAACTATTAGTAAACTTTTGCTAGTTTAAAACTTGGGTTTTGTTGTAAAAGTTACCAAAATAAATAAATAAAAAATAAATTAATTATTTAGGCTTAACATATTTTTTATTTAAAAATCTTATGATATTTGTACTCGAAAAAATAACGTTTTGTTTTTTGTCCCAAAGTTGATAGCACTGTTTGTATTTTCTTTTGTACAAAACTTCACATAAAAAATACGAAAACAAAACACAACAACAAGAATAAAATAAAAACTTAACGAATCTTTATTTTAATTCTGCCATTAACAAACGCTGGCGACACGAGGAAAGAGAATCAAATTTTGTAGTGATTTTGCAAGCAACATAATAAATGTGCTTCTAAACACCAAGTGACGTTCAAACGAATTTTCTGCAAATTATTTAATAAAAAGTATTAAAATTTATAATTCAAAGGTAATGATTTTAGATAGGTTCATAATACGTTAAAAATTTAAGATTATTAATAATAAAACACAAGTAATATTAAGAATATTGTGCGAAGTATGTATGTGAAATGAAAAAATTAAGCAGACAGTACGAGAAGAAGAAGCATTACAAATGTTTTGTGTGCAAATCTAAAATAAAAGCAAAAGTGTGTAGTAACGTAGAAAGGCAAAAAATTGCATTGAAATTAAAAATATACTTATAATATTCCATTAACGTAAACAAGTTAAAAATAGATTTATTAATTTTTTATTTTTCATATTAATTTTCTTTCCCATTCCAATAGTTGCATTAAAGGCTTTGTTCTTGCAAGGAAGGAAGGGGCAAAGGCAAAAAGAACTGAATAGCAAATAAACGTGAGTGTAAACACACTTCATTGTGAAATAAAAGTGCATGGAGTAGTGGAGTAATACTAAAGTTAAAATTAACAAAATAACTGCAAAAGGTAAAACTAAGAACTGTGGAACTAGTTGCATGTTGTCCTGTTTGTGTTAAACTCAATTGACAAGGAATACTTTCATGATAATTACATATTTTAGAGGTTACATTTTTGGAAACAACAGATGTCTTCGAGCTCTCAAATTGAACAAGCAGCTTCCTCCTCTACTCTTGAGCATTCAGCAGCCAAGAAGCGGAAGCTTGCACCTGACTCTTCCCCAAGTTCCACTAGTAACCCTTTAAATAACAACAATATTGTTGGTGGCGCTAACAGCGAAGTCAGTGCTGTTGATACTACCAGCTGCAGCAACGACTGCGTTAGTAGCGGCAGTGATAAGAAAGAGTCAGCTATTGTTAATAGTTCATTAGTATCGTCGTCCTGCTCAGTAGTTTCGTTAAGTGGCGAAAATTCAGCCGGCTCATTTGTTTCAACAACGGGCGAGAGTACTGGCAGCAGCGGCGGAATTATTAGTACGTCGTCAGCGGTGAATAAAGAAAGGAAAGTTATAAGTAGTGACCAGGAAAAATTCCCGTGCATTGTTAGCCAACAAAAAGAAAAAACAATCTCCTCGCTAGTGGACTCCAACACAACGACAGCAAAACTTAAAAATAAAGCTAATTCAACAGTCTCCTCGACAACCAATAACACCACAACAGCAAACACCAGTAACAACACATCAACAGCTATGGCTTCGAATTCCCAAAATGCTGGATCTGCCGCATCGTCCGATGGAAATGACATTGATGAATCTTTATACTCGCGCCAATTATATGTACTAGGTCATGATGCTATGCGTCGTATGGCTAACTCAGATATTTTATTGTCTGGATTAAATGGTCTGGGTTTGGAAATTGCTAAAAATGTCATTTTGGGTGGTGTGAAATCCATAACTCTACATGACACCGACAATTGCAGAGTGAGTAATGTTTTTTTTATTAACAATAGAAAAAGAAAATTGTCTTATTGATTTGTATATATTACTTTTAAAATATGATTAAAATCGATTTTTTCATTGTCTAAAATGTGGAATAAATGAAAATATTTTGTGTGGTTAGGTTTTTCTCCCTCCCATTTTTTGCTTTGCGTGTTTGTATTTGTTGTTTCGTTGTCATGCCAAAACAATATTTGGCGTTAATTCATTGTGTTAAAAATAAAAATGTAGGATATTCTTAATCCATATCAAAATAATTCATAAGATAAATTTAAAATCCATTGTTAAGAATGGAGGAAAAATTGTTGTGTCATTGTGTTTTTCCATATAAATACATACACGAACGACATATCCATGCAAATATACATACATTTTCTTAAACGGTTCTCCCCCCCTCTATTGTGTTATCATTTTTTTGTCTTTAATTTTGTTCATGATTTTCGCTTCGCAAACTTTTGAAGTTGCCAGATCTGTAAATAGTTTCGTTAAGTTCTATTAAGTATGTTTTTTTATGTTCTACTCTGGATGTGGCAAAATTGGAGTTGTACTTTCATCAGTTTTGGGATTTATGGTACAATTGTAACAAATTTTGTACACTTCATGTTTTTTGGTAAAATTTCAATAAAGTTTTTGTTTTTTTAACCGACTTCAAAAAAAGAACCCTCAGAACTCAGCCATTTCTGAACCGATTTTAAAATTTTTTTCTTTATTTGAAAAGTTATGCTTACAGATTGGTTCCGTATTTCACTATTTTAAAAATTAAAGGGTGTCCCCATACAACATACATGTTTTTTTCGTGTATTAAGAACCCTGAAGGGCACTAATTTAAAATTAAAAAAAAAATGCGTATCAGTAAAGCTCCCACCAACTAAAAGGAATAAAAAATTCAACTTAGGATTTAGAGGGTGTCCCCATAGGTGACGTAATTTTACCTTTATGGGGCTATCTTTTGAACCGTTAAAGACAAAACCTTGAAAGTTTGACAGAATGTCGATTACTATGACCTTTATAATAAAAAGGATAAATATTCAAAATTATAAATTAAAGGGTACTCCAATAGTTCATTAAATTTGATGTGTATGCCCATACTTTTGAACATTTGTACACCGACCGTTAAATTTACAAATAACCTGTATTACTAAGGGCGACCGCCAATTTTTTTATTTTACATTTTCTTATTATGTTTTAATTCTCTATCACCCTGTGTAATTTTGTTTTTAATTGGTGCTGCTTCACGGAACTAGACTTAAGCCTCCAACCCTGTCTAGAACTAACTAGTATCTTCATATATGTTTAGTATTTTTATTATTTATTTTTGATAACCCTTTTATGTTTAAGTATTAGGTAATTTAGTTTGCAAGGCTTTTTCGCAGAATTGCAGCGTTTGAACGTTTTTGCATGGCCTTAATTAGTTTCCATCAGTATTCGGCCTATATACAGTGTATCACAAAAATAAGTATACCAAACACTTCGTTGAATTAAAAGTCTATAACAAGGCGAATTGAATACTAGGTAATGGCAATGTGGCAACAAAAACCACCACAGGCAATTTTGTTTGTGTAAAAACACCCACAGTTGTCAAAAACCCAAAGAAAAATTGAAAAGAAAATGAAAAAAGAAGAATATATTATAAAAGTATATTATAAATTAGTCATTCTTTTTCATCAGTTTTAACCGTGTGGTTAAAACTGTACGGGTAAAACTGTCGGTTTGTGGGCAAAACCTGCCCTTTCACGTATAAAAAATATCCGTTGCTTCTTGATTTTAATCGTCGGTTTTGAAACGTGTTCGTACAAAACTGCTTGTGTGTGTGATTATGCAATTAAATAAAAAGACAGGTTTGGTGTCATATTTTTATTTTTTTGATTTATTTTGACGATTTATATACTGTTTGACGAAATCCACTATCTTTTGCTGGATCTCTGTGCTTATAAATGGGTTTTGTCTAATACTTCGACCATTGTATTCGGCTTTGAATAACAAGCGTTGATTAGTTTTTAGATTGCAGGATTTTCGAACTTCGTTTTTAATTTTCGCTTAGATTTTTTGGCGCACTTTTTTGGATCTGCTTTAAACTTTCGTACCATTTCGTACTTGTTTCTTGATTAGTAAACAATTTGGGTCGACACAAACCAGGTTTGTTTTTTGTTAAATCTTCAGAATTGGACTTTTCTATAATCTTTTTCATAATTGCACTACTTTTGTTGACATTGATAGCTTTTTTTCTTTGTAAGTTATTTTCTCTGTACAATTTCATATTTGCGTCCTTTAAATCCTTGGATAGCTCCTTTCCTCGTGGTGCTATTATAATCAAAATTGATTTTAATTACTTAATTAGTTTTTTAAAGTTTTTTTCATTTACTTAGATTGGTTTTAATATATAAAAATCGACTCTTTCTTCTTAAATGTTAACTGGTAAACTAATAAATTATCATTGCATACTTACTTTTGTGATCATGAAATTGACGGTTTCGCAAAAAATTATTTAAATAAAATAACGGGATCAGTCGTAATAGTTATAAATTTTGTTTTCGTTATCTAGATAGTAACAAGTTAATTTATGTATAAATAAATTGAAAATTTAAATAAATTAAAAGCAAAATAGGAAAAATCATTGAGATAATGAAAGGTATAAAGTGCATACATACTTTTGTTTAAAGAAAAGTAAGCGTTTCAGAAAAACTTTAAGTATAAAGTTTTATTTATCTTTATAAATAACGGAAAACGAAAACTAAAAATTCTTTGTACTTAGCAAACGTAACGATAAAACCCACAATAACAAAATGCAGCGGACAAAAGTTTAAATACATCTCAAAAAACAGAAAACTCCCTTTCATTTCTCAAAAAAAAAAAAAAAAAAAAAATACAGCTATATTTTATTTGTTGGGGGAAAGAGCTAGTCCCTATACGTATTTCACTGGTTGCTCAGGCCAGATCATCAGGAAACCTTTTTCCTAATTTTAGAGAAGCCAAAAATACTCTATAAGTAATAAAATTCTACAAAACACAATGAGAATTATGCATGTTAATAGAATAATATTACAGAATATTAAAGCTTCAACAAAACACCAACAAACAAACCACGTTTTTATTTTTCCTTACTGTCCTTCTACAATTGGATGGTTTTTTGCCATCACTGAATGCAGACGTAAGGTGTGATGAAAAGCATACACAAGTTAATTTTGTTCTCGCAAGAGAATCGAAAAAAAAACAAGTGTTGCCAAGGTTTGCACAAGCAGTTGCATATTTAGTTATTAATAAAATTTTTTTGGGAATTCAAATATTAATTATTTAATATTATGCTAATTACCCATAACGTTTTTTAATAAAAATGCAATTTATTTGTTGGGGGAAAGAGCTAGTCCCTATACGTATTTCACTGGTTGCTCAGGCCAGATCATCAGGAAACCTTTTTCCTAATTTTAGAGAAGCCAAAAATACTCTATAAGTAATAAAATTCTACAAAACACAATGAGAATTATGCATGTTAATAGAATAATATTACAGAATATTAAAGCTTCAACAAAACACCAACAAACAAACCACGTTTTTAAGGACAGTTCAATTTGTTAAATAGGATTTGAACCATTTTAGTTCTGTGTTCATGATGCCATATTTACTCAGCTTTTATAGATGTATACTCCTGTCGATAGTTTCAAAAGCTCTTTAAATATCGAGAGAGAGAGTGATATTATTTTTTATTCTTTTCAATTTTCTTCCATCTGTTTAGGAAGTAATTATCGGCCGTTCTCATGAAAACTTTTTCCTTAAACCAGATTGATACTTTGTCAGCAGTTTATTTGTTTCCAAATATTCTTCGATTTGTTCCTTTACAACTTCCTCTAATATCTTTTCGCATGTCTTCAAAGTGTTAATAGACGAAACTCTTCACATTTTCTTGTTTTTGCGATCGTTTTTATTGAGTTATTTTAAAGGTTTTTCAACTCTCAGGGAATATTCTCGTCCTTAACGATTCATTAACTAATAAAATAAACTAATCTAACTATTAAGTATAATTTTTTAGATATTTTATTGTAGTCAGTCTTTAAGTAATTACAAATTTTTTAATTCCACCAGGGTTATTCCTCGAAATACAAAATGATAGGCTCTCTCAGAAATTTTATTGACATATTGCACATTTTTTTAAATAAAATGCTATTGACAAAATAATTATTAAATTTATCGGCTATGGTTAGCATTAGCATCACAGCCAAGTACCAGGTTGGCTTTTCGTCTACTAGCATACCTGGTCAGCTCCTTTACACGCATTCCCAGTGGGTCATCAGCTTCATAGGGCATGTAGACTGAGGTTAGCGTAAGAACACGTCCACTCTTAGCCTCTCCACTTACTGCTGTCACATCATAAGGAGAGTTCAGTAAGTTTCAATTTACGTTCGTTCTTGGTGACTATGCAAGTTCTAACCTTGTCCTCTGTAAGCGGAACATACAAGGTGTAGCCTGTCGCCCTGGATGAGAGCTACTTGCGACTTCGGATTAACTATGTAGGAAAATTAATGTGGGTTGTAGACAGGCTATAGATTATATTGTAATGATTGATTAGGAGAGTTTAAGAAATTTGTAAAAAAACGACTTTTTAACTATACAAACCAAGTTAATGAAACCGAATTTGGGGCATATTGTTTTTCCCATACAATTTGACATAGAATGTGGTTTGAAAAAATTGTCCTGAGATATTTTTTTGGCAGCATTTTTTCTCATGCTCTCATTTTTAGACACTGAACATTGTTACCATTTTATCATTAAATTTCATCGTTTTTGTAATTAAACCAAAAATTATTGAAATAAGAGTATTTGATGAATTCAATTGTTTATTTGGCGGCGCTATTTTGTTTCAATATTTATTAAGAAAAAAAAACTTACATTCGGCATAAATACCAAACGCATACATATGTATGTGATTTAGAAAATTACTAAAAGTGGTTTTACACGACGTGTGTTTGTCATATGACTTGTCAGTTTGATAACCCATATGTAATTTTATGTGTTTGTCAAAATAGGATTTTACATACGGTTTATAATTTTTTCTTTCAAACGTACATGTGTAATTACATCTGACATAACCTATAATATATAATTTTTCCCCCATACAGTTTTGTATTGCCAACGACAGCTGATGCAAATATGCAAAGGTAGTGCTTTTGGTACCACAAAAAACCTAAAATAGCAAAATATCAAGTTGGCATTGCAGGATGTCAGATGCTTTGTCACATCAAAATGGAACATGTTCTAAATGAAAAATGTCATATGTATTGTACACATGGAAAATACACATGTTATGTTTGAAAGTGTTCACACGACGTGTGACAAATACACGTCGCACAGTGGTTCAGAAACGTTTTTCATTGGCCAAAACTCTGTAACTTTTTAACTAATAAAGATTTTTTAGTAGTTCTTTTTTTTAGTCAATAGACAACATCTTAAGCTTTTACCGAGTTTAGGCCTTATTAAAATCGGTCCAGCGGTTGCTGAGAACTTTCGATTTGCTTTTCCTAATTCTTGTTTGAAATTCCGTTTCAAATGTGCCAACTCATTTTTGACCCACTTTTCCTTAAACAATTTGGCTCAAATTTGGTCCACGGGTCAATCTTGGATGACAATACAATATTTTGCTATCCTTAGGATGGCCCCTATTTTCACTGATGTATTTTCCGTATTTTCATTAGGATTGTCCAAATTACAACTTTATGCCTAACAATACTTACATATTTCCTAGTTTTTGGTCAATTTTAATTTAAAACAAAACAGTGTAATTTAATTTTTCTTTGATTATATACATATTTATTTATAGTTATAAATAGATTCTAGTTAAATAAAATAACATTTAATATTAATGTTTGTATACTTTATTTTATTCAAATACTAAATTCAAATTATAATTATTATTAATTTGGCTGGAATATTTCCTGTAAATATTCTATATTCTGCTTTGTATTACCTGTGTCCTGTAGCAGTGTCTTAGCTTCGGCATTTAGTTCCGAATGATTCAATTTCCATTGACTTCGAATGCTAGAGATGAAGGGATCTGAAGTTGCCAATAATATATGAAATAAATCTTCATTTGTAGAAATTCGTGATATTTTTCTGGTATTATGTTCTCTGTAAAACCTGTAATCCTTGTTTCTTTTTTCCTGGGCTTCCTCTGACAAATCACCAATTGATAATAAATGGTGCTTAATGACCTCCATGATAAAGAACTTTATGCACTGTTGCTGACATATTTCTATATTTGTATTTGGATGTATATATAGCAGCGGTTTCCTTGGCGTAATCACCAAATTTTTTAGCATTAATTAGTTCATCGCACGCAAGTACTTCAGTAATTTTAAATCTTGAAATAACATCTATATCAACACCTGTTATATCAGATGTAGTTTCGGGATCCAAAAAAAAAAAAAAAATCTTGCGGTGTTGACTTCGTTTGTGTTACCTGATCCTTGTTTTGGTTGATCTATAATCAACCCGTGCTTGAGAAATACATTTTGAACTTGTTTCTTTTTCAATTTTCTTATCTCTTTGTTGGTGTCATTATTTCTTACTGATCCTGAAGCTCCGAAGTCCAAATCATAGCTTATTTTTAGTATGTGTTCCATAAATCTTATCCTCGTATGTAGCGGTGATAATCCAAATTCAAATGCATCAATACTATCCTCCGACTTTGTCGGTTCTTGGTTTAACTGACTTGATGTTGCTTGACATATAATACAGCTGGATGAAGATTTTGTATCAGTCAAAACCTGGGCAGTTTTTCCGTCTATCATAGATAGTATTAATTAATTGGTAATTCAATTTAATAGTTTGTTCCTCTATCTCTAACTCTAATGGCCTTAGTGTTGAAATTTGAGCTCTAATGTCACTTACTTCATTCTTAATGGTATCATGAGTTTCCTTTTTAAATTCAAATTTTATTGGTCTGCAGTATTTTGTAGACGATGGAGTTTGGTTTTTCCAAATATAACTTCCACTGTTTGCACTGTACTGGACGAAGGTTCCGAGTCCTCTTAAGTTTTTTATCAATCGCAATGGTACAAATGACACCATGAACATATCTGTGTCAGAAATATCCTCACATAAAAATTGTTTATATTGTCTTTGTCCAGAAGACCCATCGCATCCCCATTTACAAAAAAGGGTTAAATTGCAGTTTCCATAATTTTTCAACTCACTTACTTTAAGTGATTTTAGCAACCTTTCTGCTGTATGATCAAGTACAGCTTGCAGTTGTACCTGTGCCGAAATTGGTGTGATTTTGATAGATTCCTTTGGAGAATAACACTCCTTTTTAGCTGCAATTATGTGATGATATGACGGGTATAAATTTGAGCCTTTTTCAATCGCACGTAATCTGAGTTGAGTATACTGCTGTTCTGTTAACTTTAAATCCAGAAACAATGCAAGCGCTTCCTCATTTGTGAACTGTTTTTCCTGGTTTGGTGTCGGAATGCTTTTAAGGATCCGTTTTTTTCTCACCGGACTAGCAGAAATGACTTTTTCAATGATATCCACTTTCGTTAATTGTTTTTGTGATCGCAGCTTGTAAAGAAAACTATCTTTAATGTTTTCACATCCGATTTCTTCATTTATATTCTTAAGTTTTCGTCTCTTAGATCTATGGCTACAGTTATCTAGCGATTTTTCTGGTCTTCCACCACTCTTCTTATTTGTGGTTTCTAAAATCACCTGGATACTAAGTTCACCTTGTAACCAATTTTCAAAGCGCTTGTAAAATTTACTTTTACTATAGTGAACTTCCTTGTAGCGTTTTTGCAATATTTTTACGAAATCAGATACTTTGTTTTTTATTTCCAATTGCGTTTCACAGCTGATAGCATTTATGTTCAATTTTCTTTCAATATGGTTTAGAACATCTTCTTTGTTTTTGTTTTTAAAATATTCTTCGGTCAATTCATTATAGCTGAAAGTTTCCATATTTTAATTAAGCTGAAAATAATGTATTTGTTGAAGTGTTATAAAAATAACTTCCAAAAATTTATCAACCTTTTCAAATCGAATTCTTGTCTGACAGTAAAATTTATCTCCAAATTTTTGTCCTTATATACTCAATAAAGAAATGCCTTTTTAAATCGAATACTTGTACCGAAATAAAATTTATTTCCAAATTATTGTGATTTATACTACATATAAAAATGTTAAACCTAAAGTAGATTACCTAAACACAAAAAACTAAGTTTAACTACCTAAGTTGATTCGGTTTATCTCTTTCAGGTTAGGTGGTTAGTTATCTAACCACTAATTGTTGCTTGTTTAAAACATGCTTTCGCGTCATCTATTGACAAATTATTAAAGAATTATATTTTTAAATACATCGCTGATCATTTGTTGTGAGACTTTGTCGCTAGGGTTCACTGGTTGTATTTATATCTTTATTTAAATTCGGGACATCCCCTTGCTTTTTTAACAGGTCCGTTGTCATTGAAATAAAGAAGCATAGAGTGTTTATTATTAAACCAAATCAGTGTTAATTTGTTATTTATTATTTGTTTTTTTGTTTTGTGATAACATATATATGTAACCAGAGCATAATATACAAAAACAAACGTAAGTAATATGGTGGTTAGATTATTAACCACTGTGACTATAGTACATTCTATAGTAAAAAATTGTTTCCCACATAATTTTGTGTTATATACATATGTATATGTAATTAGAATGCCGCGCATACTCAACGAACAAGATATCGTAGATATTTTGTTTGAAGATATACCTTCTGATGGCGAAAGTGTGTGTAGTTTCGAATCAGACGAAGAAAGAGATGATGACCAAAAAGCCGATCTGATGGTACTTGGTGATATACCGTCAGGACTGCAGCCAGAACTTAATGATTATTTTGAGTCAGATGATGTAATACCTTTATCAAATTTGTGTACTACTTCTGCTAGTCAGTTACTTACTACGAGCTCCGCAGTTGTGCAACCAAAGTGGAAAAATATTTCAAAATGAAAGAGCCGTGTGAATTTACAGGAGTCGCAGGTGTTGCAGATGATATAGTAGAGGTAGAGAGTATAACACCAACAAAATTATTTGGTTTATTTTGGACAGCATACTTAGTTGAAACAATCTGCTTTCAAACAAATCTATATGCCACGCAGAAAGGAGCACCTTTTACACCCACTCACCCACTACACCTGAAGAAATTGAAGTATTTCTTGCTTTAAATTTAGTGATGGGTATAAAAAAATCGCCCAGTTATAAAGATTACTGATCTTCTGCCCCTGATATGAAGGACGTATACATATCTTCTTTTATGCCACTCAACCGTTGTTGATAAATTTGATCAGCTGAAAAGCACTTATGCTATTGATCAAAAATCCCGCATTTTCATTTTCTGGACTGCGCCGTTATAAACTCTTATATTACATATAAAGAGCTCCAGAAAACATACCACCCAGAACTTGATCAGCTCAATGCCAAAGAGTTTCGAAGAAGTGTTTACCATGGCATCCTAGCACCAGTTCAGGCGAAAAAACCCAAATCAGGCACTAAGCGCTCAATTTCGGAACCCTCTTCCCCACAACCAGTACAAATAAAGAAACACAAACCTTCAGTACCAAGAGAATTGCGTCTGGAAAGCAGTATGCATCAGCCAGAGCGATCTACATCACGAAGATGTGCAAAATGCAGCACCAAAAAGAATCCGGTGCGTACTATATGGCAATGCAGAACCTGCAAAGTTCCTCTTTGCATACGCACAAATAAGACATGTTTCTCCGATTTCCATCAGAATTAATTTATTGTTATCAAATGTGGCTGCGTATACTAAACTTTACTTGAATTTTTTTTTTGCCAACCGTCACAGTGGTTACTAAACTAACCACCCTATTCCACAAAAGCCTAAAGGTCAAGTTTATTTTTTTCTTTTTTTTTATAATAAATAAACCTTAATCAAACCAAAAATGCAGTAGTTTTGTTATTAAAATAATATATGTAAGAGTGTGGCTGAAAGAGTTATACAAGTTTTCTATGGGAAAATTTGTCATATACAACTTATACTGGATTTTAAGGAAATTTTACCAAAAATTGTTTTGTGTACTAAAATTCTCAATTTCCGAATAAAATTAACTTTTTAGTTAGATTCCTCTCTTTCCCTTACGTTTTGCTATCTGCAATTTGTACTTTTGGCATGACTTCTAAAGTAAATTTACTAGCAATTTTGATAGAAATTTGTTTGTAAAAATGTTGAGTATTTTCATTAAAATAGAAAAAGTGTTCTACGGGCGGATCCGGGCGGGTACAAAAGTATATATAGGCTTAAAGAGAACACTTTTGCCTTTCTTTGGGTGGTTTCGGTTTTTTGTCCTTTAGAAGTTATATACTACTAAACTTCAAACTTTGCGAATATATGGAGGTTTCCAATTTTAAACATAACACCCTATTTACAAATTATACAGGGTGCGCATATACCATTTCTTAAAAACAACAGTTCACCCAACATAACAAAAAAAACCGCAGCTCAATATCGATAACAGTTTTTAAGAAATCGCAATTAATATGAGATCAAATATTACAATTTTTATTTTATTTTTAAATTAACATAAATTCTTTGCCTTTAGCAGCATGCCACTCCCACTACTGCGAATATTTTGACCCAATTTTTCGGCTACCTTAGTTTTGATCTGTTTTCTTTCTGGTGACATAAAAATTTTAAGAATCTGTGTCAACAAAAAATATAGGTTTTGGCCAATGAAAATTAATTCTGAACCACCGTGCGTCGTGTAAAACCACTTTAACAGTCAGGAAACCATTAACTAAAGTAGAAGAAGCAAGAAAATATCCATCATGTTAAATAGTTATAGTAATAATGTGTACTATAGTTTTTTTTTTATTTATTTTTTCTTTCTAGATAAATGACTTAACCTCACAATTCTATCTCTCCGAATCGGATATTGGTAAAAATCGAGCTGTTGCATCGTGCAATAAGTTATCGGAATTGAATAATTATGTTCGTACCAATTCACATACGGGTGAATTAACTGAAGAATTTATTAAACAGTTTCGTGTTATCGTTTTGACTAACGCAAATGATGCTGAGCAACATCGTATTGCTAAAATCACACACGCCAATAATATTGCATTGATTATTGCAGAAACACGTGGTCTGTTTGCTAAAGTTTTTTGCGATTTCGGTGAGAACTTTACTATATATGATCAGGATGGTCAGCAGCCCGTGTCAACAATGATTGCTAGTGTAACACGTGATTCTCAGGGAGTTGTCACTTGTTTGGATGAAACTCGTCATTGCCTGAATGATGGCAATTATGTAACATTTTCTGAAGTACAGGGAATGACCGAATTAAACGGTTGCGCTCCGTTAAAAATAAGCGTTTTGGGTCCTTATACCTTTAGCATTGGTGACACCAGCAAGTTTAGTGATTACATTAGTGGTGGTATAGTGACACAAGTCAAAATGAGCAAGACTATTAGTTTTAAATCGTTAGAAGAGGCTGAAAAGGAGCCGGAGTTTCTAACATCTGATTTTGCTAAACTTGATCATGAGGCAACTTTGCATGTTGCTTTCAAAGCCTTGCATCAGTATAGAGAGGCAAATGGTGGCAAGTCACCCCGCCCTTGGAATGAAGAAGATGCTATGAGGTTTTTGCAATTGTGCAAATCAATTGATGAAAACGTCGTAGATAGTTTGGTGCTAACATTTGCCAAGATTTGCTCAGGAAATACTTGTCCAATGGATGCAGCCATGGGTGGTTTGGTGGCTCAAGAAGTTTTGAAGGCTTGCAGTGGCAAATTTACGCCTATTTATCAGTGGCTTTACTATGATGCTATTGAGTGTTTGCCAGACAGTGGTGTTGATGAGGCTGATGCTCAACCAGTTGGTTCAAGATATGACTCCCAAATTGCTATATTTGGCAAGAAATTCCAAGATAAATTGGGTGATATCAAGTAAGTAAAATCGCTTAACTAATAAAAATGTATTTTACTTACAAGCAAAAAAAAATTTAAGGTATTTCATTGTTGGTGCCGGCGCTATTGGTTGTGAACTGATTAAAAATTTTGCAATGATTGGTGCTGGTATACGAAATGGTCAACTGTACATAACTGACATGGATCTGATTGAAAAATCGAATTTGAACCGTCAGTTCCTCTTTCGCCCAAAAGATGTTCAGAAGCCTAAAGCTCAAACTGCTGCCGCTGCTATCAAAAAAATGAATCCTGATGCAAAGATAACTGCTTACGAACTGCGAGTTGGTCCTGAGACAGAAAAAGTATTTTCCGAAGATTTCTTTGGCAAATTGGATGGTGTAACAAATGCTTTGGACAATATCGATGCTCGTATTTATATGGATCGTAAATGCGTTTTCAATCGCATTCCCCTGGTGGAGTCCGGCACTCTTGGTACCATGGGCAATGTTCAAGTAATTGTACCCTTCATGACAGAATCGTATAGTTCATCGCAAGATCCTCCAGAAAAGAGTATTCCCATTTGTACTTTAAAGAACTTCCCCAATGCAATCGAACACACTTTGCAATGGTCTCGTGATTGTTTTGAAGGCATATTCACACAGACAGCTGAAAATGCGGCCCTTTATTTATCCGACGCCAATTTTATTGAACGCACTTTGAAATTGTCGGGAGTACAACCTTTGGAAATTCTAGAATCTGTTAAGGTTAGAAAGTTCATCAACTTAAAAAGTGTATATTTTTTAAAATATTTTAATCGATTTTTTTTCAGAAAGCATTAGTCGACGATAAGCCTAAAGACTTTAATGATTGCGTAAAGTGGGCTCGCCTGTACTGGGAAGAGCAATATGCCAACCAAATTAAACAGTTGCTGTTCAATTTTCCACCAGACCAAGTTACCTCCAGTGGAGCACCATTCTGGTCTGGTCCAAAACGTTGTCCTGTTCCTTTAACATTTGATGTAAATGATCCCTTGCACTTGGATTACATTTATTCTACAGCTAATTTACGCGCTGAAGTCTATGGCATACCACAAGTTCGTGACCGTGAAGTAATTGCTAGTCTGGTACAGCAAATTTCGGTAATAATTGTCAATATTTTTTAGCAATTATTTGTTAGATCTCTAATGTACTGTTTTTAAAGGTGCCCCAATTTAAACCACGTTCCGGAGTAAAGATCGAAACCAATGAAGCTGCTGCTGCTGAAGCAAACCACCATGACTCGTCGGAGGTCGACCAAGACCGTGTTAATAAAATTCTTAATGAATTACAGTCCTTAGACAAGTCCAGTTTGAGTATTAACCCTTTACAATTTGAAAAGGATGATGACAATAACTTACATATGGACTTTATAGTGGCCGCTTCAAATCTAAGAGCTGCCAATTATAAAATTACACCTGCGGATCGTCACAAGTCCAAGTTGATTGCTGGTAAAATTATGCCAGCTATTGCTACCACGACCTCCCTGGTGTCTGGATGGGCGGTATTGGAAGTCATAAAACTAATTATGGGGTAAGTGATTTAATCTTTCCGCACTTATCAAAAAGAGGGTATTAATTAATTTTAAAATTGCGATAATTTTAAGGTAATTTAAAAATCCGAACATATTATAACAAGCAAATTCCATTTGAAAATATATTTACACTTTTTTTTAATTTTTTTTAATTACACCTAATTCTGTTTTTACACGGTAGGTTGGTTCAGGAAAAAGTCGTATACACTGATCTTACGAAAAAATAGGTGATTGGTTTCCTATCTCTAAAATCTATTAAAATTAGTGAAAACAAGGATTTTTTAAGAACACAAGAATTCATGTTTATATACATATCCATATATGCATCTCTAGTTTATGATAAAGACCTAACAGATATATTCGTTCTAGAAATCTCCGATTGCCTAATTGAAATTATTTTTTTTATAGATCTTACTGTGGCTTCGTTTAAACCGAACATTTTGCCAGAACTGTTCAGCCTTCTCCATTTCGAAGGCTATAGAAAATTTCAATTTTGGTGTTCTAAAGAAATGGCCTTACGTTTTAGTTTTGTATTTGTAGTTTTCGAGGTTTTCTTTGAGGGATGCATTGATAGTTCTCAAATTATTAACACATTTCAATTGCTCTGACAATTATTTATTAAAAATTAATATAAGTGTGTGCACAAAAAGGGAATTCCCATAAATTTGTGATATGAACATATTTTGCAAAAATTAAATTTGTAAAAATTTTTTTTTAAACCGTAAATAAATCCGTTAAAAATCGTGAAAAAAGACCGTGTAAAAACAAAATTAGTTGTTTTGCCAAATAAATCTATTTTTGTAGTTACTACCATTTATAGTTTTTGTATTATTTTGAGTTGTGACGCTTTAGTTGAAATTTTAATAAAGTTTAAAATTATTTTTGAATAAAATGGTATTAACTCGAAAAAATAATATTTTATCTTACCTTGTAGATTTATTCTAAAACATTTTTTTATATCTCTAATACATGTTCTTAATTTCATGTACCAGTAGTCTTTTATAATTGATACCCAACTTACTATATAGCAATCAAATTACAATACAACTTCAGAATAAATATAGTGTGTTTTATGCTTTTCTAAACTTCGCTTATAATAATATAAAATGTAAATTCACAAGCATTTTTTAACAATGCTTCATAAAATATTATTAAACACAGCTTTTTGTAAAAAATTCGTTGTGTTTCTTGACAAATTCTGTTGACAGAAATATTTTTCGAAAAAAAATTGTAAATTTGTTTGTTTATTACGTACAGTTTGTCAATAATGAGTTTGCACATTGAAAACAAAAATTGTTTAATTAAAATTATTAGCAATTTAATGATATTTTTATTATAAAATATCAATATCAAAAATTCATAGGTACATATGTATATACAGAGATCGTGTCGAAAAAATTAGTTCTAAACAAGGCATATTAACTAGGTAGACCCATTAGTACAACAACCACAACCACAGGCATTTTGTTTGTGTACAAAATAGCTTCTTTGTCATAAACAAAATATTAACCTCTTCAGAGACATTGGCACATATGTGTGCCAATTAGCAGAAAGTTTTATCACAGGATTGCATTCCAATTTCGGAATATATCAATTTCGAGTTCCTGCATTCTATGATAAAGAAAAAAAGACTTCTCTTCTTGAGTTTAAAGCATCATTGGCCAGCTCACTAATACATATCGGCAAACGTAACAAAAAACGAGCTATATCCTGTACAATTTCTGAACCATCTAAAAAGTCAAGCACAAGATTAAAGCTATTTCAGATATTAGACTAGATTCTATAGCACACTACCCTTTAAATTGAGCATAAAAAACCCCCACGATGTCATGATAAAAACTGTACGAGACGAACTCACTACATGAGTGAAAAGTGTAAAGAACCCGTATGCCCTGAGTGCATGAAATCTTTCCATCCATAGATGAACTCAACGTTAAATGGTCACATATGTCGACATTATCTTTTTTACTAAAAGTTACTATTTTTAATTTTATCTTATATTACTGAATTGTTATAAATATAAGGTAAATAACTAGTAATAAAATGAAAAATAAAATCAATGTTCTTTCACTTTAAAAAATTCGTCCCTGAAGAGGTTAAAACAAACAAAAAATAAATTTTTTTATATGAAATTTATTTGAACTAGTTTTGAATTAATAAATTAATTATTTAGGCTTAAGTTCTTAATTATAAAGAGATAAAGAAAAATTAGATACTACCGTGTAGATAGATACGAAGAGTACTGATGACGGACATAGCTGTCTAGAAAATGCATTCTGCTTTGCTGGTATCTTATTTTTCTTTATCTCTTTATAATTAAGAACTTAAGCCTAAATAATTAATTTATTAATTCAAAAATAGTTCAAATAAAATTCATATAAATTTTTTTATTTTTTTTTAAAAACAATTGAAAAATTGTTTAGAACATTAAATGATACAAAGAGAGGCGGGCAGAAAGTCCAATGTCCTGTGGCCGAAGTTCTTTTAAAATTTGATCGGTACAAACACTATTTCAAAAAAAAAATTATTTAAATTTAACTATTTTTTCACTTTTTGTTTTGTTTATTTCTTTAAAAATAAACATAAAACACAAAACAAATTAGGAATAAGGCGAATATAATTTTGACAATCAAGAAAAACCATATGATGTCGAATTCGCCATTGAGTTTACCTGGTAAGAATTTGCCTTGGTTCGAAACAAAAGAAATTACAGCAAAAAAATGTTTACTTCAGTTTACAAAAATTATATTTTAGTTTTGGTTTCAGAGGAAAGATTTAAAATTTTAATTTAGAATATTTAATATTAGGTATGGAAACCCTTCTGGCACTCTTCTAATTTTGTCGTTTTTAGAGATTTCATTTTTTTGGCAGTCGTTTAGCGACTTGTTTTTTCAAAAACGCTCATAGCTTCTCAATAGGATTGAGGTCCACACTTTTAGCGAGAGTATCAATCTCTTGATAAAATTTAAAATTTGGTTTTTGCCCACCTAGAATCAAAATTTTTGCGCATTACTAATTAAATGGATCCCCACAATGTTCAAAGGTCAAGGTCATAGAAATTTCTAAAATTTTACGGCTGGGATGATGTTTTGTTGTTTAAGAGCTGTTAAAGGCCTGCGACGGTCCATCGTTGTAGTAAAACATCATCTTCGTTTCAACACTAAATATTACATTGTCTCAATAGTCATTCAGCTGTAAAACCTTCAGAATAGCGAAGAAAATCTCTTCATCAATATGAACAATGTATGCAGATTATAACGGTAAATTCCCGTTTAGTTGGAAAGAGATAGATAAAAAACTACAAGTTGTGCAAAGAGTTTGTTAACAACAAGAGAAATAACACATTTTTGTGCAGAGAGTTTATTGACAATATAAAATGAATTATATTTGTTTTTGTTGTATATCTTTTTTATTTAAAAAAAGATTTTTTCGACACTATCTCTTTAAATAGGTTAAGGTAATCATAATTTTTAATTTCGTTTGAAGAATGACTAAACCAAATGAAACTGGAATGCCTGATGCTGGGGAATATTGTAAGCTTTCATAATAACGAGTGATTTTTTAAGAGCTTGAGAACTTTTTTTTTTAAAAAAAACGCATAAAATTTGCAAAATCTCATCGGTTCTTTATTTGAAACGTTAGATTGGTCCATGACATTTACTTTTTGAAGATAATTTCATTTAAATGTTGACCGCGGCTGCGTCTTAGGTGGTCCATTCGGAAAGTCCAATTTTGGGCAACTTTTTCGAGCATTTCGGCCGGAATAGCCCGAATTTCTTCGGAAATGTTGTCTTCCAAAGCTGGAATAGTTGCTGGCTTATTTCTGTAGACTTTAGACTTGACGTAGCCCCACAAAAAATAGTCTAAAGGCGTCAAATCGCATGATCTTGGTGGCCAACTTACCGGTCCATTTCTTGAGATGAATTGTTCTCCGAAGTTTTCCCTCAAAATGGCCATAGAATCGCGAGCTGTGTGGCATGTAGCGCCATCTTGTTGAAACCACATGTCAACCAAGTTCAGTTGTTCCATTTTTGGCAACAAAAAGTTTGTTAGCATCGAACGATAGCGATCGCCATTCACCGTAACGTTGCGTCCAACAGCATCTTTGAAAAAATACGGTCCAATGATTCCACCAGCGTACAAACCACACCAAACAGTGCATTTTTCGGGATGCATGGGCAGTTCTTGAACGGCTTCTGGTTGCTCTTCACTCCAAATGCGGCAATTTTGCTTATTTACGTAGCCATTCAACCAGAAATGAACCTCATCGCTGAACAAAATTTGTCACATTTGAACATTTCGAACCGAACACTGATTTTGGTAATAAAATTCAATGATTTTCAAGCGTTGCTCGTTAGTAAGTCTATTCATGATGAAATGTCAAAGCATACTGAGCATCTTTCTCTTTGGCACCATGTCTGAAATCTCACGTGATCTGTCAAATACTAATGCATGAAAATCCTAACCTCAAAAAAATCACCCATTATATAACAAGAAGTTGCAAAAAATTTTCATCAAGAAATATATTCAAGTTATTTAAAATATTCACTATTACCTGCCGAGCAAAAAAATAGGTAAAAAATATTAACATCAGAATCCAAAAAATGTTCATTAAAAACTTTCAACTAAACATTTAACACAAATTCGAGCAAAAATTTCCAAAGAATATGTTCAAATGTGTTGCTCGAAACATTGTACTGAGGAAGAAAAATAAGAAGCTCACAGTAATGGTAATAGTCAACGTAAGATTGTACAAATTATTAGGAGGTCACAAAATATGGTAAATTCATGAAAATGGCCTCAGATGTGGGTTTCGAGATGAAAGAGTAATCAGAACACATTGAAATTTTTACAGTAGATATACATATATATGTATGTTTTTAGTTGATTTCTAGCAAAAACTGAATTTAATTTTCCTAATTTTTTTAATACTATTACCTAATTTGTAATTCTTTCTTAGAGAGAATAAAACGAACTTAAGCTTGACTATAAATTTTATACAAAGTGAAAATTTAAAAATTTTGAGTTAATACCCTCTTGTTGATCAAGTGCAATTTGTGTTTTCCTAAAAATCTTTATTTATTTTAATAAAATTTTCTTTTTTATTCATGACACCAGACACAGAGATCTTGCAAAATTCAAAAATTGTTTCGCTAATTTGGCTTTACCATTTATTGGTTTTTCTGAGCCATTACCAGCTGCTAAAAGCACGTACTACGGCAAGGAATGGACCTTATGGGATCGTTTCGAAGTGCCTGGAGAATTGACTCTGGACGAATTCTTAAACTACTTTGAACAAAAGGAAAAACTTAAAATCACCATGTTATCGGCAGGCGTGTCTATGCTGTTTTCTTTCTTCATGCCGAAAGCCAAGTGCGCCGAACGTCTACCTTTGCCCATGTCTGAAGTGGTACGTCGTGTGTCTAAGAGACGCATTGAAGCCCATGAGCGTTCTTTGGTTTTTGAAATCTGCTGCAACGATGAGGACGGCGAGGATGTTGAAGTACCCTATGTACGGTACACTTTGCCCTAAAGGCATTAATATAAAACCAATAATAACCACAACTATAATAACACAAACACCAATTAAAACGAACATTTCTCTCCCAGTATATTTCTTTTTTAAGATTTCTTTTTGGCAGTTTAACTGAAATTCGTGTATTTTTTTTTATACAAATTAATAAATAACAGAGACAAAGAAAATGAAATTAAAATAATAAAAATTTAAAAAAATGTTTATTATCCTCAACCTTTAATACATAAACAAACAAAAATACATATGTGAAACCTACTGGATCTCTTATCCGCATCGAACCCTTACAAATCAAATATCTGTTTTTTTATAAAAGTTATTTTATTTTAAAAACTAAGATCTAAAATTAAACCTAATTTCTTAAAGAATCAATGGCTGTTGAAAAGATGCAACAATATTCATTTGATTTGCAAATTAAATCAAAAATTTAATTTTCTATCGATTAATAAAAAATTCAATTAATGAAATTTTGAAAATATGGGTTGGTCTCTTGCTCTAAAATATTTAAGAGGTTTGTGTAGAAGCAAACGTAAAAATAAATAACTAGATCTAATAAGAGGATTTACTACACAATGAATTAAGTCATCTCTATTTCAATTCCATTTATAACTTGTACAATTATTTACTAAGGACATAAATACTGTGACAACATTGAGCATACACATTACAACATTATCATATGGATTATGAAAGCTAACCTACCTATATAGCGTTAACCTGCAACAGAAATTCAAAATTGTATCAGCTTTTAACATGAGTGGTGGGTCAGGTTGTGAGAACCGTATCATTGTAATAGCGCTTTTTAAATGTGGAATGAAAAAAAAACCGATATTTTCAAAATGCTCGACCCGCTCAGAATTAGTCGCGTGTTCATCTACGGGTGCATAAAATTGTTTGAGGAGACTGGAGATATAAAAACCCGCCCATCCACAGTTCAAACACGGCAAGTTATCAAAGCTGTTATATCAAGATTTCGCCGAAATGCTCTCCGGCAACAGAAAATCATGGGAGAGTTCCAAAACGTCATTTGCAATGTAACTGAACAAAGTCATGCATTCCTAAACGCAACGTTGACAATGTTATACATCCCAAAATGTATAATGTCATACATCCCAAATGTATAATAAAAGTATCGATCCAGCATACTAAAGGCAAACTAAGCATCACTAATTTTATTGATGCTTTATTGACATTTATAAACAAAAGTGCAAATATAACAATGGCAAATAAAAAGTAAGAAAATAAATTTGTTAATGTTTTTATATTAGGTGCGATCCCTTACTTTTTGGTAAAAGTTCGGTAAAATGAAAATAAACAAAAATAAACGCTAAGAGGGGTTTTTAAATACTAGTATAACCAGGGTTCATAATTTATTTATTGTATCTTCAATAATTTTTGAACTAACAATAATTACTCGTATCTTAAGTCTAAAATAAAATATTCTTTTTAAGTCCAGCCAGTGCTAGACAAAAATAATGTTTGTTTCACGGATTTCGAAATCATTTGCGGGTCATCCCTCTAATGTACGGCCAAGAAAAGCAGTATCTCTTCTTTTTAGTCGAATGTAACCAGGTTCATTCAGCATGTTACGCGCCAAAGGGTTTGGATGAGATTCAAGCCTCTTTAGATATGTGACTGTATGTTTCGCTACTTCTGCTTTAACTGATGGCATGTTTAGGTCTTTGTGGATGTTCGAATTTTTTATATACCAGGGAGCAGATGTAATAATACGTAAAATCTTATTTTGGCGCCTTTGAATTTTTTCTACATTGCTAGCTGAGGCAGTGCCCCATAACTGAATCCCATAACACCAAATTGGTTTGAGGACCGACTTGTACAGTAGAAGTTTACAATCTAAGCTCAGGGTGGAGTTTCTGCCAATAAGCCAATTTAGTTGTACTGCTTTTAGTTTCATTTGTGTTAACTTGAAGTCAATGTGGCTTTTCCAAGTAAGGCGACGGTCAAGATGTATACCCAGGTATTTAACGTCTGAAAGCTGTGGTATCATTTGGTTATTTATGCGAATAGGAGGGCATGAGTCCCTGCGAAGTGTGAAAGTTATGTGAGTGCATTTTTGTTCATTCACTTTTATTCTCCATTTTTCTAGCCATTTTTCCAAATTGAGTATGTGGTCTTGTAAAAGTTGTGATGCTTCTTGGGCACTTTCATGAATACTTAAAAAAAGCTGCGTCATCTGCAAAAGTTGATGTGTGGACTAGGGTGCTAATTGGCATATCCGATGTGTACAGTAAATATAAAATTGGTCCCAAAATACTACCTTGGGGAACTCCGGCTTCAATGAGCTGTTGCGAGCTTAAAAAGTCACCTTCTTTTAATAAAAACTTGCGATTCGTTAAATAATCTTTTAAGAGCTTATACAAGTTTTCGGGCAAGTTCAGCTTTAGCTTAAATATTAAGCCTTCGTGCCAAACCTTATCGAATGCTTGAGAAACGTCGATAAAGAGCGCAGAACAGTATTTTTTTTCTTCAAAGGTCGTTTTAATTACATTTACTAATCTGTGTGTTTGTTGGATCGTACTATGTTGTTTTCTGAAGCCGAATTGATGGTTCGGAATGCATCCTTTCGCGCTAAGAATTGGATTCAGCTTAGTTATTAATATTCTCTCAAATAACTTTGACACGTTTGATAAAAGGCTTATAGGTCTGTATGATTCTACTTTTGTGTGGTCTTTTCCTGGTTTAGGAATCATTGTTATCAAAGAGACCTTCCACTCTGTGGGAAAGTACTCAAGACGTAAGATGGCATTAAAAACAAACAGAATAATTCTGCGACCTATACGGGGCAACTCAACTAACATCTTGTTACTTGTTTTATCAACGCCAGGGGCTTTTTTGGTGTTTAAATCTGCTATTGCCCTTTCAATATCGCGAAATTCAAATCTTAGGGGTACTACGGCACTAGTCTCTACTGATGGTAACTCACCTATATCAGTACATACATTTGGGGTGAAAACCTTCAAATGTCCAACAAACAAATTACCTTTTTCGGTATCATTTCTTGCCCAGACTCCACAAGAAGTTCGCAAGGGGGGCTTACGTACGACTGGCCTTTTAAGGTTTCTACATGCACGCCATAATGAATAATCTGATTGAGCAGTTGCATCGAGGTCTTCCAAGTAATTTTTCAGAGATGCTACTCTTCGAGATTCTAGCAGCTGTCTTAGTCGTTTCGTGCAATCTTTAAGTCTAGATTTGAGTTGAGGAGATCTGTGTGCTTGCCACTCTCTTCTAATTTTTCTTTTTTCAGCCAAGAGCCGCTCGACATCTACAAAATAAATTTGATTGTATCTAGCTGGTTGTCTGGTTTCTGTCGCATGTTGGGCAGCTGATTTAAGATTTTGATCAAAATAAATTAGACTCTGGTCCACATCTTCTGGTGTTCTTAGCGGTATGTTTTCCGAACAATGAGTACTATATACTTTCTATATTTCAACCAATTAATGCTTGTGCAAGTTGTTGGCGACACGATATTTTGCTGATTCCATATATAGACAATAGTGGGTGAATGATCTGAGGATAATTCGAGTGACGCTTCAACCTTAATCATTTCTCTCGAAATACCTTTAGTCACGCCAAAATCAATAACATCAGGTATTTTTTGTCGATCAGTAGGCCAATAGGTGGGTTGTCCACTTGATATCACATTCAGACGCATTTTGGAAATTGTATCAAACAAAATACGACCTTTTGGAGTTATTAGGCGTGATCCCCAAAACGTATGTTTAGCGTTGTAGTCGCCTGATGCTATGAAACAGGGACCTAGTGATTTGAAAAAGTTGATATATTGACTCTGTTCTGTTTTTGGCGTTGATAAGTGCGGACGCGATTTTTTTTAGCTTGCATTAACAAAAAACAAAACATACATTGTGTGAATAATTTCAAACAAAAACAAACCTGTTTTAATACAACAACAAAGTTGTCTGTAATTTTTTTTTTCTTTCTTTCTCTTTATTTTTTACAACGGCATATTGAGCCTCTTTAATTTAAGCAAAAAAAATGTAGACAATATTATATTAAATAAAGACAAAAAAACTGAAAATAATTTGTGTGTAAATTCTACGCCTGTTATACGTGCTCAATCTTGTTCGTCGCTTTTGATAATCGATGACAATAATATAACTACAAACAAGTCGCCTTCTGAACACAGTGTTACCAACAGTAATATGGATAGTGTTAAACCCAAGACGCAAGTGGGAATGGACAGATACATTACGGTATTAAAAAGAGGTCGAAGCCCTAAATCTTCGCAGCTTGCACCAATGTCTAAGGTACATAAAGACAAGGGCTCTAATGGAATAAATTCCCATAATCGTTTTGCTATCTTAGATAGTGAAACAAGTGAACATAAAACGGCAATTAAGTCGTTCAAACCACCTCCAGTTTATTTAAGGGAGAAAAATTCGAACGACTTAATAAAAAAGTTAATTACAATTATTGGCGAGAACTCATTTTATGTAATTCCCATCAAGCGTGGTAACATTGATGAGACAAAAATTCAATTTATTGATGAAAGCAGTTATCGTAAAGCAGTAAACGAGTTCGAAAACTGCAAAAAGAACTTTTATACCTATCAGCTGAAGAGTAGTAAAGGTCTACAGGTAGTCATTAAAGGTGTAGATTCATACGTTGATCCAGCTGAAATAAGAGCCGGACTCCAAAAAGCGGGTTTTAAAATAAAAAGTGTAGATAATCTCCGTAATCGGGAACGTGTCCCCCAACCACTATTTCGCGTTGAACTGGAACCTGGAGATATTAGATTGAAGAAAAACGAAACGCACCCCATTTACAATCTGAAATACCTGTTACACCGTAAAATAACTGTAGAGGAGCCGCATAAGCGTCCAGGACCTGTCCAGTGTCTAAATTGTCAAGAATATGGTCATACCAGGGCTTACTGTAAGTTGCCTCCGGTTTGCGTTGTATGTGGCGAGCTACATTGTTCCGCCCAATGCGACAAAGCAAGGGATGACTCGAAAGTTAAAAAATGCAGCAATTGTGGTGGAAACCACACTGCTAACTACAGAGGCTGTCCAGTTTTTTCTATGGTAAGGAAAACCACTCAAAAATCAAATACTCCTGCTAAGCACCCACAATATCGAGCAAATGCTCATTATCCTCAGTTAGCCCAACCAACAACACAACATGTTTCATACGCAGATATGGTAAAAACCAATCATACTGCAGTACATAAAGCGGCACCGGCAACTAATTCTACTCCTAATTTGCAATCGCATCCTAAAGAACAAACACCATCTGGTAATTTCAATCGTCTCGAAGCAAGCATCGAGACATTAGTGCAGTCCATAAACAGTTTTATGAGCTCTATGAGCAGCATGATGCAAGAAATGGTACGCATGCAATCTACTATGTTGCAGGCGTTACTTAACAAACCATGAACTGTTTAAAAATATGTTTCTGGAACGCAAACGGCTTACGCCAACACAAAAATGAACTCGAGTACTTCTTGAAGAACCAACAAATTGATGTCATGATGGTTTCAGAGACTCATTTAACAACAAATAGCTTTTTTAAAATCAATGGCTATATATTATATGGCAGAGCATGTGGTGGTTCAGCAATACTAATAAGGGCTCGAATTAAACATCATTTACTGTGTGATTTTTGTGAGGACTACCTTCAAACAACAAACATCTGTATTGAAGAATATCATCAAAACTTTGTTATTTCTTCGATTTATCAAATCAATTAATTTGGGAATTTATGCTAAAGATTTAATATTAAAATCTGAAATTCACAAAATTTCTAATAACTGCGCAAATTTTTATATAGAAATGCTCACGGAAACGGTTTGATTTTGAAACTAACTTTAAACCACTAAGTTTATTAAATCCATATGTCATAATGAATAAGAAAATTAAATCTATTTTAATCCTTAAAGATGAAAATCATAAACAAGCGTTAGATTTGAAGTACCGAGAATTGCATTTTCTTGAATTTGAAGAAATATTTACAAATATTTCTGTAATATTTGCCAACGAATTGCTGAAATAAAGCAAGATTCCACAAAAGCTCTTCCAATTTAAACAGAATTTGTGAAACAAATTATGATTCTACCACATTCGTGAGCAAATGTGGAATGAATATCGAAAATATCAAACAGAAACTTTAGATGGAATATTTTCTAAAGACTATTTAAAACTATTTAGAAATTTTTTACTATATATTATTTATTATATACGAAACATACTAAATCTATGTGACGAAGCTGACGAAAGAGACCTTATCTTACCAGGGTAAAGTTTGCAGTACGGTACAAAACAACATTTTATGTTTTTTGTTGCACCGAATAATATTTTGAGATCAACTAAAAAATAGATTTTATTTAACGAATTTGTTCTCCAACTTTAACCTCGACTATATCAAAACCATACTTTTGAACTGAAAACTTCATGAAAACGACATAACTTCGTTAATTTCTCAGATTTGTGCCTGATTTTTTGCGTTCTGTCCAGAATTTTGTACTTTATCGAAAAACATCGATGACTCAATTTTGACCCCTGGCAAGATAAGGCCCCTTTAACTTGAATTATTTTATCATCTATCTTTTCAAAAGATATTGTGTTCATTTTTGTATTTATGTATACTAGAGTTAGCCCTGTGGTCGAAATTCGACCAAATTTATTTTTGTAATCGTTTTAGGTATATATTTTACATAAGTGCACATTCATGTTGCATATTTTTCATACTCATATTATTCAAATTTAGTTATTAATACATATATATTTTCTCTCGATTTTGATTTGTGTTTTAAAACAATTGGTTTACATACATATGTATGTATGTATGTATATTAATAAATTAATAAGTTTTTCATTCTGAGTGCTTACGGAGTTGCCAAGCCAAATTTAATTTAGTTAATTTTGAGTTTTTTGTTGTAATTTTTTAACAAATTAAGAGAGAAAGAGAGATCATGGTTAATATTCTTAACTGTTTTAACTATCTTAGTCGCAATTTACATAGGACAGAAACAGGGCAGACATTTTTTGAATTCTCTTTTGCTCTTGCTTAAACAATTTACATTGGACATAAACAAGACAGACAGATTTTTGCACATTTTATTTTCTGTGTTATATTCTTGAAAAATATACCTAATGTGTGGAAATTCCATTTTCCGCACATGCACATTCTACTAGAAACTCATTAAAATGAGGCCGACTTGAGAAATATAAAGTGAAGCAACAAAGAAAAAAGCGAAAAGCAGAAAAGAGAAACGAAAAAATGTCCAGTACACTAGTCATGAAATACACACCAGAGAACTTCAAAATCACGATTTTTCTTGATTTTATTCAGCACAAAAATTTTTGTTCATTTTAAAGAATAAAGAAAAATTCAATGATGATTAAAAATCATATTCATTCTGCTGTACACATCAAATTCTGATTATGAGTAGAATTAACAAAAGCATTTTATGAACAAGTTCGCACAGGCAAGAGACAAGCTTGCAGTAAATTCATTGTGTCCGAACGTTCTTATTCTCATTAATTCATACAACATGTTTGAACCGACCGTCTGTGTGGCTTGAGCAATATGCATACATATACATACCAACAATGCAAACAACATAACCAATTCAACATTGATAAACATTTGCTTTTTTTAACCGAAAAGAAGCAGGTTATCTATTTGTCTGAATGTTGCTTTTTTATGTATGTTAGCTAATAACTCAGTCATTTGTGGACCGATTTTGGAAATTTTTCCTTTATATGATAGGTTCTGATTCAAGGTTGGTCTCATTTTAAAAACAGCTCATAATTTTAAAAATTAAAGGGTGTCCCCATACAACATACATGTTTTTTACATGTATTATAAACTTTATAGGTTACCAGTTTAAATTTCAAAAAATTGTATATCGCCATAGCTCCCAACAGCAAAAAGTAATAAAAAAATAATATAAAAATTAAAGGGTGTCCCCATAGGCGGTGTAATTTGACCTATATGGGCCTATCTTTTGAACCGTTATAGACAAAGCCTTGAAATTTTAACAGAATGTCGATTACTATGACCGTTATAAGTATAAAGTTTAAATTTTTAAAATTATAAATTAAAGGGTGCTCCAATTGTTTATTCAATTAATGTATATGACCATATTTTTGAACAGTTGTATACAGACGATTGAAATTTACAAAAAACCCGTACTGCTAAGTTCGCTATAACAACAAGTATAAAATTTGAATTCGGAAATTATAGGGTGTCCCAATAGTAAATGTAATTTTATGTTTATGGCCTAACTTGAAACATGATTTAATTGACTGTTTTGAAGTCGGTTTTTTTTGCAAGAATTATTTTGTTTGCTTGTCTTTTGTTTGTTTTTTATTGTGAAACATGTGTACGTTCAACGTTCAAATCCACAAAATAAGAAGCAATGAGTAATAAATTTTATTTTTTCTTTGTATATTTAGAAAAATGGAAAATCAGGTGAGTATACAATAAATACGTATGTAGATTTAAAAAGGATTAATAAAAAATGTGTGTTATTGTTTAATTTATTTAAAAAAAAGTGGAAAAAAATATTTTTTGGTGGATTTTAAACTTTCTTTTACTGGATTAGTGTAAACATGTAATTATATTTGTACATTCATATTTTATTATTTTCACATTTAAAATTTTTTATTGCCCTAATATATCCACCTACATACATACATACACAAATTTTATAGTTTTCCAATTAACATACACAAATTTTATAGTTTTCCATTGAAGGAAAAGTTGTAAGCAATTTCGTTTTTAGGGTATTCTTCAATACTGTAAAAGACGCACACGCATTTATCTTTAATAAAACTATAAAATGCTAAAAAAAAACCCGTTATTAAAATCCCATAAAATATAATTGTAAAAAATGTTCTTAGGTACGTATGTACATACATACATGCAAATACTCGTTGTACCAAAAAACGTGAACATGATTTTTTCAGTACATTTCATCTAATGTTCATACTTTTATGAGTTCTCTTTTTAGGAACATATATTGCTGCGACTATTTATTTAAATAGCTTCGCAGACCTCTAGTTCAAATTTATTTGAATTGCATACGCCGAAATACACATATGGCAAATATGGCAGACGGTAAAAATTTTGTCATAAGTCAAATTTCCAACAACGTTTATACCTTGTCGCAGCGTCGTAAGGGAAAAAGTATAATATGGTCCATATTAAGTGAAATAATTATGGAAAACGAACAAGTACTGGAGGGCTACTTATACTGCAGAAAATGCTCCAATGTTTTAAAATATTCGCCGAAACAAACATCAAATTTGAGCCGTCATAAATGTTGCCAATTACTGAAAGAGCCGGCTGTTTTAAAAAGTGTTGCAGCAGAAGACAAAAAAGCTGCTGATAACGTTTGTGTAGCATGGGTAAGTGAGGACTGTCAGCCTTTTTCTGCTATCAGTGGTTCTGGTTTCATGAAACTGGCAAAGTTTCTAATTAATATTGGCGCTAAGTACGGAGAACAAGTTGATGTTGAAGCTTTGCTTCCTAACGCGATAACACTTTCCCGTACTACGCAGAAGCTCGCTGATGAAAAAAAATTAGAAATCAAGAACGAGATATCTGAAGCTGTTCAAAGCGGAGGCGCATCTGCAACAATTGATCTTTGGATAGATAATTTTGTACACAGAAATTTTTTGGGAGTACATTACCAAAAAAATTTCAAATTTTATGACATTATTTTGGGACTGAAATCGATGGATTTCGAAAGATCAACAAGTTCCAATATAAGAAGCAAATTGCACAGTTTGTTTGAGGAATTTGGCATTAACAATATAGATGACATAAAATTTATAACGGATAGAGGATCGAACGTTATTAAAGCATTAGAAAATAATGTACGACTTAATTGCAGCAGCCATTTGTTTGCAAATGTCTTAGAGCACTCTTTTAGAGAAACGGAGGAGTTAAAAGAATTGGTTGAGGCCTGCAAGAAAATTGTCAAATATTTCAAAGAAGCCAACCAACAATATATAGTTAAAAAAATGTAATAATTTTAATAAATTGTTGAGTTTTTACTTAAAAATAAATGTCCCTTTTTTATTTATTGTACTGTTTTTTTTATCATGATGATTAAAAACAAATGTAAATTAAAATAAAAAAAGAAGGCAAGCTTTTTTGATAGGAATGAACGAATTCATACACAATGATTTCTTGCTTTTTGTACTTCAATGTAAATCAAAATTTTGTGTGTTGAGTGAAAAGGCAAATACACGAGTTGACAAGTTTGATTCGACATATGATAACAATAAGGCAATGTTCAACCTGCAAGTGGTTCGATTGCCTTAACAAGTGAACAACGTATATACAAGTTTGAACAAGTTTGATTAATTAATTCATTCCCAGTTTAAAGAAGATTATTTTTATGAGTCAACCGATGTGTAAACCATCTGAACCAACAGAGAGGCATTTGTTCGGTTGCTTTAAAATGAACAACAAAAGAGAGTGTGTGGGCAAGTTTGATCATTTGCAAATAAAAGACAAGTTTTTTGTGCCTTTGTTATTGTTGAACGGTTTTTTAATCAACAAGTGAAGTTCTCTGATACACACTCTACCTCTTCAACCCCTTGCCTACAAATCTCGTCTGTCTGCCCATTTTTCTGTCTAATGTAAATTGCGACTTAGACTCAAAAATGTAGAAGAAAAAATACATTCTGCAGTGCTCCTATCGACAATCTATCAAACAAACAAAAAATCAAGCGAATACGTTGAGTTTATGTCAGTTAAAATGGATCTTAATTTTTTTCACTTAAATAATAATTTTGTGAGCATAAAAACATAATTTTTTAATTTTGTTTGTTTATTTTCAAATATTTGATTGTTTTGAATTTTCAGAAGCTCTGTTCAGTAACTGAAAGTTAGTACTAAGGTAAAGTTAGTACAAATATTGCAGAGTGATTCAAATTAAATGAGAGCTAATAACTCATATAAGACCATGAGTTGTTTGTAGCGTAAATATGTCATATTTAGTGTTCAGCATTTTGCACCTTTGCGGATATTTCGAAGTATGTATGTAGATGAAATAACATTTTATTTGCGAATTAATAAAATTATACAATATGTTACATTTAGGGATTCACTGAAAAATGAAACCTGGAGGAATCTTTAGTGAATATTATCTATTTTTTTTTACCGATCGATCCACCCGAATATGTTTAAGAATTGTAATATAGCAAATCTCATTATCGAAGTACGTAATTCAAAAATTAAAAAAAAAAATGCATAAACTAAAATTAAAAAAAAATATCACAAAATCTTAATCAAATCTCCGCATTTTCACACAAAATTGTTTTAGAAAATACTTTTGAAGAAACCTATGTATCTAATACGGTTGGAAGACTTACTTCTTGTTTTTAATTTTTTAAATTGCTGTTTTTATTTCAGTCGTGATGAAAAACTTCAACGACAGTTTTTGTCGTATTTTATAGGCAAGAACGCCATACACGGTACGGAAAATTGTACTAGATTTATATTTTAAGTCGTATTTTTGGCGTTATCGATTCACACAATACGTTTTTTTAAAACGCCTGGTTTTTTATACGACAACGCCTTACACAATAATCACCCTTATTGTTTTTAGCGTTTTTGCGACGAAAGTTGGGCGTTTTTAAAAAATGGTATCGTAATTAACGTAGAAAAAATCCGACCACGTTTGTCGTATTTGTCTGTCAAAAGTACATGAAGTTGTCGTTAAATAATTTGCTCACGACATATTTAAATTAAATAAAAATAAGTTTAATGGGAGAAAGTAAAATGTAAATTTACAAAAAATATAATTAATCAGGCATGTCCCAGAGTAGTAAAAGTAATTGAAGTCTAATTTTTAAACTTTCTGATTTTATTTTTCTTATGGTTGATGTGAATTTTATCGTAGAAATCACACTACATCACAATTTGCCAAATAAAAAGAAATAATGTAACAAAAACCTTATTTGGAAAAAGGCTTACCTACTTGAGAGGGTTGGATAAAGGCCGCTCATAATAAAGCGGAAAGTTATGCTACAATTGGCGGACCTTAAAAAATAATTTTTTCGGCTGTTGAAGAAGCAGCAATTAATTTAATAAACATTCGTATGCTTGTCCAATATAAAGACGCATTTGGACTAAAAAAAACGCAAACAAGACCCTGAGCAAAACTTAGCTGCTAATTCCACCATTACTGACGAAATCAAAGAGTTATGTACTGTGATACACTAGAAGAATTTGTTAAGCTAAAGAAGAGAAATTGCATTTATGTATATAAAGCAGAACTAAAAAAGGATGAAAACAGTAAAGCTATTTTAGATGTTCGGAATGCTAAACTCGATATTAAAAAGTGAATAATCGAACTCAAAGAGTTTAAATTTGGAATGACTTTTTTTAAGTTTTTAAATATACAAGTGTATTTCAGTTATTTTAAGTTTAGTGTTTACAAAACCCTAAGTTTTATATTGCTTTAAATTTTTTTACTTGTATATGTATTTTTTTATAATTTATAAACATTCAATCTTTTACATTATGATTCTATTGCAAATTTTGGCGTGTCGTAAATTTTAGACGGTAACATAAGATTTCAAATTCGGCAGCCACAACGACAGTCGTCGTTTTTCAACTACGCCAAACACAATAAGGGTGAATATTCACCTCTATTCTGCGTTTCGATTCGAAACGAAATTTTCTCTGTTTGTCAACTTTGGTATTGTGTGTTCCGTTTCATTTAATTTTTTACGATTGTATGTATTCTGCATAACGATCGTAGCTACGTTTTTGTAAGTTGTGAATTTGTTAACGAAATATTTTTCGATTTTTTGTTTGTTTAGTTTAAAAGAGCGTGTAATTAAAAAAGATGTTAATATGTAATAAAATAAAAAGTTCTTTAACTATTAATTGCTTTTGTACTGAAATTTGTGAGTTTTATTTATTGAAAAAAAAGCAGCACGAGCATTATGAAAAGTTTTCGAATGGAATGGCAAATTTATTGGGGCATAAATACCTTTTAGTTACTTTATATTTTTATGTTTTCTTTCCAAAATATTTATAAGATCCCAAAAATATATATGTATGTATGTTCTCCCAGAATTTCCCTATTATTGATGCTAATTGTCTCTTAAGAACTGATACTTGATGACGGTATGTAATTTTTTTCTAATCTTGGGCAAAACTACACCTTGGGCAATTAAGGAAAACAATAAGAATTTTCTGATCGTTTTCTTTAATCTATTACAATATTATCGTTGTTGATGTGTGAACGACATCCGTAATAACTATTATTATTTTTATTTAGCCTAAAATATACATACAGTCTGAGACTAAAATTTAAATACAACTTAATAATTGTTTGTTTAAAAAAAAGTATACGTTTCCGAAAAACTTTAGGTATACAGTTTTATTTGTCTTCTTAAATAACAGAAAACAAAAACTAAAAATTCTTTGTACATTTCAAACGTAATGGTAAATCTCACAATAACAACAAAATGCAGCGGACAAATGTTTAAATACATCTTGCAAAACAGAAAACTCCCTTTCATTTCTCCAAAACAAAGTAGTTATTTTTATGGACAAAGATAAAGAAATTGAGGAAAATTGTAAATGTATTGTACAAAGAGAATACGGAAGACTTAGAGTTTGTAAATAAGTATAATAATAATTCTTGCAAAAAAAAAATCATTACTAATAACATTCAAAGATGTTAATATGGTTATATTTCAACTTTTGTCCAGTAAATTTTATCGTATTTTTATAAATTACCATTATGTTCATAGTGAAGTCTATATTTTTTATTATTGGTTTTTGTTATTTGTTAGGACAAATAAAACTGCATACTATAAGTTTTTTTGAAATGGTAACTTTTCTGTAATTTTTGAGGTGTGTTTAAACTTTAGTCTCTGACTGTATGTAATGGGTGATTTTTTTGAGGTTAGGATTTTCATGCATTAGTATTTGACAGATCACGTGAGATTTCAGACATGGTGCCAAAGAGAAAGATGCTCAGTATGCTTTGACATTTCATCATGAATAGACTTACTAACGAGCAACGCTTGCAAATCATTGAATTTTATTACCAAAATCAGTGTTCGGTTCGAAATTTTTTATCGACAAATTTTGTTCAGCGATGAGGCTCATTTCTGGTTGAATGGCTACGTAAATAAGCAAAATTGCCGCATTTGGAGTGAAGAGCAACCAGAAGCCGTTCAAGAACTGCCCATGCATCCCGAAAAATGCACTGTTTGGTGTGGTTTGTACGCTGGTGGAATCATTGGACCGTATTTTTTCAAAGATGCTGTTGGACGCAACGTTACGGTGAATGGCGATCGCTATCGTTCGATGCTAACAAACTTTTTGTTGCCAAAAATGGAACAACTGAACTTGGTTGACATGTGGTTTCAACAAGATGGCGCTACATGCCACACAGCTCGCGATTCTATGGCCATTTTGAGGGAAAACTTCGGAGAACAATTCATCTCAAGAAATGGACCGGTAAGTTGGCCACCAAGATCATGCGATTTGACGCCTTTAGACTATTTTTTGTGGGGCTACGTCAAGTCTAAAGTCTACAGAAATAAGCCAGCAACTATTCCAGCTTTGGAAGACAACATTTCCGAAGAAATTCGGGCTATTCCGGCCGAAATGCTCGAAAAAGTTGCCCAAAATTGGACTTTCCGAATGGACCACCTAAGACGCAACCGCGGTCAAAGAACCGATGAGATTTTGCAAATTTTATGCGTTTTTTTTAAAAAAAAAAGTTCTCAAGCTCTTAAAAAATCACTCGTTATGTAACAGTATTCATGTTTTTTTTTTATTGATTTATTTTTTAGTGTTGACTGTAATTTTGCTTTAGTTATACATTTGGAAAAAAAAATTTAATTAAACAAAATAATATTAAAAACAACATTTGAAATATTTTCAAATTTTACATTTTTTGTAAACAATATACAGTGAGATGCAGAAGCGGGCCTATGACAAATGACTGCTTTTTCTGTGAAAACGTAAAAAAAGCCAAAGTACCGTTCTACCTTAGTTTTTTAAACGGAAATACTTCAAAACATACCTAGGGTTTACACCAAGGCGAATCCTTTTTACTAGGTGGCAGCACGGCGAAGTTATTTATTTTTTGCCTTACTTTTTTTGTGCGTGGCAGCTGTCAAAAAAACGTTTCTTTTTTTAAAATTTGTGAAAACAGAAATAATATTAAAAAAATATCGTTTTTATTATAATCGTATAAAATTTTTTGTTTTGAAAAAAAAAAAAATTATAAAAAAATAATAAAAAATGTATAAACAATTGTTTCGGGAATTCAATTTAAAATTAAATATTTAATTATTTCTTTTTCGCTGTTGAATTGAGCGCGTGGCAACCATCTTCTCTGGATACCCGCAATTCGAGACCTCTCGGTGTAAGACTGTAATTTATTTTTAATTTTTGGATCAGCAAAAATAATAAAACTTCGAAATCATGAAAATCAACAGGGATAATGTTACTGATGATGAAATGTTCGCAGATACAAAACGAAATTGGTCGGTGATGAAATTTACTAGGTCACATTAAAAGTGAAGATTTCCATACCTGAGCTGAAGAAGCTGATGAGAATACAAACTCAACCGTTGACACCGGCGTTGATGTTGTTCTCAATCATAGTTTACAAGAATGCTTTCGGAGACAAGAAAGTCTTTACTTTGTACTTGAAAGACTACATGAAGAAGGTGTTGGCTGAATTGGAAAAGAATTCCCCCGAAATTGATGTCTTCAAGAACAATTTTTTACTGGTAAATCCTTGAACTGCGATGGTATGGGCCATGTGCGAATGCCGTTAAATCGATGGCCAAAGTGTTCCCTCCCTTATATCCTTGAAACACGGTTTGGAAGAAGAAAATTGCTAATTAAATTTGTTATCTATGTATTAATAAAATCTGTTTTTTATATAAAAACATTAATAAGAAATAATTTTGTATTTTAAAATGTCAAAAACTGGCATACTCATTTCATATTTTTTAACAATACTATAATCGTTAATTTTACCATAATATTATGATGTTCAACAATAATATGGTTTCACTACAATCATAATATGTTGCTCTTAGATTATGGTTACCTCAACCATGCTTTTTCTTTACGTGCAATTATATTTCAGTACATAAAGCGACACCGACAACTAATTCTACTCCAAATTTGTACCCAGAACCTAAAGAGCAAAAACCATCGGGTAACTATAATCGTTTCGAAGCTAGCATCGAGACATAAGTGCATTCGTTAAACAGTTTTATGAGCTCTAAGAGCAGCATGATGTAAGAAATGGTTCGCATGCAATCTATGATGTTGCAGGCGGTACTTAACAAACCATGAATTGTTTAAAAATATGTTTCTGGAACGCAAACGGCTTACGCCAACTTACTTAACAAATAGCTTTTTTAAAATCAATGGCTATAGGATACTAAGGCAATACTTATAAAGGCCAGAATCAAACATTATTTACTGAGTGATTTTTATGAGGATTACCTTCAAGCAACAAATATCTACCTTGAAGAATTTCATTAAAACTTAGTTATTTCTTCGATTTATTTACCTCCTAGATTTCAAGTATCAGATAAGGTTTGGCATAAAGGCCTAATATATAAGTTAAAGCTGAACTTGCCCGTAAACTTTTATAAGCTCTTAAAAAATTATTTAACGAAAGAAGGTGATTTTTTAAGCTCGCCACAGCTCATTGAAGCTGGAGTTCCCCAAGGTAGTTTTTTTGGGACCAATTTTCACACATCAACATTTGCTGATGACACAGCTTTTTTTTTTCATGAAAACGCCCAAGTAGCATCACAACATTTATATGACCACATACTCAATTTGGAAAAATGGTTTAAGAAATGGAGAATAAAGGTTAACGAACAAAACTGTACTCATATAACTTTCACATTGCGTAGGCACTTATGCTCTCCTATTCGCATAAATAACCAAATGATACCGCAACTTTCAGTATACATCGCGATCTCACTCAGAAAAGCCACATCGATTTCAAGTTAACACAAATGAAATTAAAAGCAGTACAACTAAATTGGCTTATTGGCAGAAACTTTACCCTGAGCTTATATTGTAAACTTCTACTGTAAGAGTCGGTCTTCAAACCAATTTGGTGGTATGGGATTCAATTATGGAGCACCGCCTCAGCTAGCAATGTGGAAAAAATTCAAAGGCGCCAAAATAAGATTCTACGTATGATTAAAGTTGCTCCCTGGTATATACAAAACTCGATCATCCACAAAGATCTAAACATGCCATCAGTCAAAGCAGAAATAGCGAAACATGCAGTAACGTAATAAAGAAGCTTGAATCTCATCCAAACCCTTTGACGCGAAACATACTAAATGAACCTGGTTACATTAGAGTAAAAATAAGAGATACTGATGTTTTTGGCCGTACATCAGAGGGATGACTCGCAAATAATTGCAACAACCGTGAAACAAACATTATTTTTGTCTGGCAGTGGTTGGACTTAAAAAGTATTTATTTTTTATTTCAGACTTAAGATATAAGTAATTATTGTTAGTTCAAATATATGGAAGATAACTGAACAAAAAAAAAAATTAGTGTCTATTTATTTTGTGTAATAAGAGTTTACTAAACAAGCAGGTTTGGCTCTGAATTGTTTAGTAAATTGTTTTTAATTGTAGTAATGTTCATACCTGGCTCTTTAGATAATAAGTTTGCCGAGCACTGGTTTATGCTAATATAAGTATGTTTGTCGCGCAACTTTCTTCATGTGGAATATATGGTAATATCTCGAAAACTACAATAAATTTAATAAAACAGAATGCAACTTTGATTTTATTTAGAATGAAATGATTTTTTTCATGTTGCTGATTTGGATAAAACATTAATGTTGTTGGAGCTACTTATAGTTGATTCCTTGGCTTTTAGAGTTGCTGAATTTAAATTTCCATTCTGTTTTATGCCAAAGAATCAATTATAAGTAGCACCAACAACACGAATGTTTTATCCAAATCAGCAACATGAAAAAAATCATTTTATTCTAAATAAAATCAAAGTTGTGCAAAAAAATAAAAATTTAAAAAATTGGATGAAAAAACACTTTTCTTTCGCCACAACTTTCTCGATATCTCTGAAACTAGCAGCAGTAGATTCAAAACTAATATTTGTGCGACTTTAAGACAATTTAGTGCATTATTTTGAATTAAAACTTAACCAAATGCAATAAACCGATATCGAGTTATGCTCATATAAGTAGTGCGATTTCCTTCATCTCTTATATTTCGGATATAACGTGTATACCGTTACATGCTCGAAAACTAGAATCAATTTGACAATACGGAGTGCATGCTTTAGTTCAACACCTTTTATATAACACAGTGCAACACGGAAAAAAATAACCATATACGGACACCACTACGTGATAAAAGACCAAAAAAAGACCCCTGTCTCCCAGTTTTGCCCAAAGTCCTCCAGGTTTTTTTTTATGGGCCCTCAAAGATGTGGGCCCTCGATGTCATTTATGCAAAAAATTATCAATTACTCAAGCTCATATTTTGCAAACCGTTTGAAATTTTTATATACTCTCTGTAGCTTTTGTCATAAAGAACAAAAATTGTTAACATATAAAATCAAAAAAACTTCATCTTCAAGGTCAAAATCGCAAAAAACTTTAAAAAATTTAATTTTTTTACCTTTTTTCCCTTTCCTTGAATTTTGAACGGTTTGCTACCTATGGACCTGAACAGGGGAAAAAAGGTAAAAAAAATTGAATTTTTTAAAGTTTTTTGCGATTTTGACCTTGAAGATGAAGTTTGATTTGTTTTTTTTATTTGATTTTATTTTTTGATTTTATATGTTAACAATTTTTGTTCTTTATGACAAGAGCTACAACTTTGCCTCAGAGAGTATATTAAAATTTCTAACGGTTTGCAAAATATGAGCTTGAGTAAATGATTATTTTTTGCAAAAATGACATCGAGGCCCGATATCTTTGAGGGCCCATAAAAAAAAACCTGGAGGACTTTGGGCAAAACTGGGAGACAGGGGTCTTTTTTTTTGGTCTTTTATGACTTAGTGGTGTCCGTATATGGTTATTTTACCATGACTTAAAAAATTACACAGTGTGTAACCTAAGCAATAATTTTTAGTTCTTCAGTCCAACATATTACCTCTATGTCTAATTAATTACATAAAATAAGTTAAAATAAATAATTAGTATTTTTTTTAATTTCAAATTTTATTAAAATAAGTTTTTACATACAAAAATTTTAGTTTTTTTTTTTTGGTTACTTATTAAACTATTTGTTATTGTAAATATTAAGGCAATTTTGGTTAAACATTTGAGTACTCTGGTTTTCGGAGTATTGAGTCAATAAAGCAAATTCTTTTTACAATCTCGAGATCAAAGATGAAAAATAAAAAATAAGCTTCAATGAACATTGCAATGGTGTAAAATAATTATTTAGATTTTTTAGCATTTCAATAAGATACATTTTTATATATTAAAATTTTGAAGATTTTTATACAGTATGTTCCAGTTTAAAAACACTTTCAATTTTCTATATGAAAATATACAACTGTAAACAATCGATTTTTTTGTTTTAAATGGCAGATATATATTTTTTTAATTATCTTTAAGTTATCGCTTCAATTAGCACTTTTTGTTTGAAAATTAAGTAAATTATATCTTTGTATTATATGCGTTATATTTATTTTTTTATTTTGTAAACAGATTTAAAGGCATTTTTATTTTATTATTTAAAAAAAGAAATAGTGATGTCATTAATATATTTTAACATAATATCACATTCTTATTATATATAAATATATTTATGTGGGTTATGTTTTTGCTTAAATTTCTTTAACTAAATTTAATTACAACAATGAATTTTATTTATATTTAAAATTATGCTTAATAAGAGTTAATTTTTTTATATAAGTGTATGTCAGAATAAAACGTATAGTACGTTCTTTGTTTTAAATAAAACCTTGTAAAAAAAATTTATGAACTTGTGAAGTTGGTTGTAAATAAACTATCATTGTTTTTTTTTTGTGTATAGAAAAGTATTGACATTTTAACTTAACGTCTATATAGTATTTTTATCTCCGTTTTGGTTGATACGCCTATCGTGTTGATTTAGATTTTCTAGTAAGTATTGAAAAACCTAAATGAGCCGGTGTGGTCATTAAGTATGCCTTAGGGCTCATAAATTGCATTCGATTTTCGATCTTCTATCGAACATCGAATGTCAAATTCGTATTATGAGTTGGTTTCTAATTTTTAATCGAACACAATTTTGCTTTCGATCCTTATTGAAAATCTAAGTAATCGTAATTAATTAATTGTGTATCTACAGGGTAGTTATCATTTGCAAACAACAATTTGTTAACCAAACAATTTTAGTAAAAGAAATGCAGGAACCTTTTTAGATTCTGTCAATCTCTTACAATTTAGGATTTATTTAAAAGTTGTTTCTTATGCGCTTGAATTAAATATGCCTTCCGTTGATTTTAAATTGGTTTCAAATATAACCATCCAAAATAAGGAATAACTCGAAAGCGGTTGGACCTATTTGGTTAATTAAGACATTAAAAAAAATCCCAAAGGCATACTAACCTTTTATTAAAATTGCTTAGTAGTTTTAGAGATAAGTATGTATCAAAGATAACAAAAATTTTCATGAACAATTTAAAATTTTTTTATTTTTGGAAAATTAAATTAAGATAAATTACCTAAATCATAAGTTGTTATTTCTTATCTTTGTTTTAAAAAGCATATGGTTTTTATAGAAAGAAAGAATAGTTATTGGTTTTTATTCTGCAATATATTTAGTGAGCAGGGTTAAAACTGTTCTATCACATTAAATAATCCGGCTGTCAAAGAGTCTGCTCAGCTAACAAAGAGTGAGCTCTGCACGTCAGATTGTTACCTAAATAGTCTTCAAATGTGGGTAATAGCTGTGTGTAAAAATGCTTGACTATTTTCAATGCATATGTAATTGCTTAACTGTTGTTTAGAAAAAATGTGCAGCAATAGCAAAAGCAAAAAAAAAGAAGAGGAACTCATTTGCGCAACTCATTTGCTTAAGCTTACTACGTGTCTCTTTCTGCAGCAAAGCAATCAGCAAAGCAATTACTTTAAAAACATTTGCAATAAGTTGTTCTTCATTTTTATTTTTGGTTTTGCTCAACTCTTTAATGTGGCTGACTACGATTGCTGTTTCTTGCTGTTACTCGCTGCTTCAGTTTTAGAAAATACTTTGACAGTGAGAGATTAAAATTATGGCGCCACGTGTAAATCGAAAAAAAAACTAAATTTAGAAGATCTGCTAAATAAAGATTTCCAATATTGTTTTACAGCAACAGCAAAAGAAGAAACAAAGACTAACTTATTGATTCAGCAACAGCAAACGTTTTCAAAAAAATTGGTTAGCAGACTGTTTTGCAGCAGAAAGAAACACATAGTGAGCTGAAGCAAATGCGTTTCTTTCTCTTTTTTTGCATTTGCTTCGCTTTAACAAAATGTTATGTAAATGCTGAGAAATTCAGTTTTTTTATGAAAAAGATTTTAGTGCTGTTGAGACCCAACTTAATTATCAGAAATCTAAACTCACTTGTCAAAAAACCTATTGCTAAAAATTTTATTTTAGTGTTGATGGCTATAAAAATGTCCCCACAGAAAAACAAAAAAAAAAAAGGAAAGTTTTGTATGCATTTTTTTAAGCAAATTAAAATATTTATATCAGTGTAAAATTATAAAATAGATTTTATTTGATATACATTTTTAGTGTAAAAATTCCAAATTGTGTACTAGTTGTAAAAGTGCAAAGATTTATTGGAGTATAGCCTTATAATGTGAGAATAAATTTTACACAGCATACGCATATATGTATGTGTAAAGACGGTAATTGTCACTTTTTTGACAGATTGTGAATTGTGTCACTATGTGTTTTAAGGTTTAAGGTATTAAAACTTTTTTAAATGATAAAAGCCAGCAAAAAACATTCACTTATAATTTACTAAAGGATTTATATACTACGTTTCTAAGATTTGTTGGCATTGACAAAGCTGTAACAAAAGGAAATTATTATAAGTATAATTTTTTGATGTAACAAATTTTTTTATCTACCAAAAACTTTAAAAATTTAAGAAACCAACTAAACTTCCAACTGTGGCACAGCAGCGGCACCACTGTGTCTGTGATTGTTAAAAAATGCAACGGCATTGCATTTTTAAGTGCAGAAACTATACTCTCTCACTTATATTGTATTCACACAGCATCCGTATGTGTGGATTGAGTGACAATGGGCACGTTCATAAGACGTAACTGTTGAGCTCAACAATAGTTTTGTAGCAGTTGAGCTCAACAGTTACGTCTTATCAATAGTTCTCAGCTAAAGTAATTAATTTAGATTATTTATTTTGTTCCAATTTTATTTTTTTCAATTGTTTACATTTGTCAGCTCTTTATTTTACTGTATACAGTGGATCAATAAAGTCTAGGCACAACATGATTTTTAAAAGTGTTTCGCCAGTAACTTTGTATCTGCATAATTTGATAAAATTATTTTCATGCTATTTTCAAGATTGATAGGTTTATTGTCCATTTAACACGAAAAATAATTCATATCTTATTATTTCTAATATACAATGGCTGTTAAACTAAAAAATAAGGTAAGTCTATGTAAAAAAAGTTTAGGCACACATGTGAAAATTTTCGGTATATTCGGGGTTTTTGCATGTCTAGTATTTGGTTGAACCTCATTTAGCTTGGATAATTGCTTCTAAACGTCTACTCATACTTCTTACTAGGTTAGATGTTTCATCAGGAGTAATTTTTTCCCATTCTAAGCGAAGTGCCGCTTTAAGTGATTCTTATTATGTAATAGGATGTTTCCGTATTTTTTTCTCTAGTAAGTACCAAATATGCTCTATAGGATTCGTGTCTGGCGATTGCGGAGGGGTTTTTAACTATTTGCAGTGGTATATAAGCCATTCCTGCACAAGATTTGAAGAATGTTTTGGGTTATTATCTTGTTGGAACAAGAATTTCCCATTTAAGCCCAGCTTCGCAACACTTGGAGATAAGTTTTCTTTTAAAATATTTAAATAAGAGTGCTTGTCCATTTTGTCGTCTATAAAGACAAGATTTCCCACAACAGATGACGCCATACATCCCCAAACCATAACATTGCCACCACCATGCTTCACAGTCTTAATAATATTATTTTCTTGAAGCTCTTTGTTTGCTTTTCGCCAAATTTTTTGTGGACCATCTGAACCAAAAATGTTAAACTTTGATTCATCACTAAATATCACACTGTTCCAGAAGGCTTCAGGGTGATTAATGTGGAGTTTTGCGAACTCTAACCGCTTTTTCTTGTTTATGTCTGAAAGACAAGGTTTGCGACGGGGAACTCTTCGATGATATCCAGCTCTGTGCGAGCTATTTCTTAATGTTTGTGGATTAAGGTCTTCACTAAAACTTTTCTTCATTTCCCGACACAATTCTACAGCTGAAATCTTTGGATTTTCAGCCACTGCAGCAACAATGATACGCCTAAACTTTATTGATCCACTGTATTTCTTAAGTCGTTTCTAACGTACGTTCATAAGACGTAACTGTTGAGCTTGAGAAATATACTGTAAAATAAAGAGCTGACAAATGTAAACAATTGAAAAAAATAAAATTGAAACAAAATAAATAATTTAAATTAATTACTTTAGCTGAGAACTATGGAGAAGAAACAGCATAACTCTCTTCTATTAGCTATTTAAGCTGAGCACAACATGTTGACTTTAGGTAGCTAAAATATTTTATGATACAAAATACCCCACTGTTGAGTTGATCCCAACTATTCAACAACCCGTTTCTAAGACTCAACCGTTGCGCAAAAGTTACGTCTTATGAATGACATAACTGACAGAACTTAAATTGGGCCTTTATGTACTTTATGGTTAAAGCTTTTAATAACATGAGATATTCTCTTATTTGATTGTATTCTAGCCACCCCGCACCGTCATAAGTGTCCTAACAATATTTTGTTCGAAATTGTTTTGAAAGTATTTCACACCAAATTTAAAGAGTCTTACTTTTATATTGTTGAAGCTATGGTTTATATATGTATCTACTTTGTGTAGAAGTACCGGTCTCAGTGTAAATACACAGGATGCTGCAACATAGGTCTTATATAAAATTCTGTTATTGTAGAATTTTGTAAATAGTGTCTAAAATTTCCCGTTTTCAGTATTATTAAATTTACTTTCTCTTGAAAATAAGATTTTATGCCGGGATAGAAGTATTAAAACTTTATTAAAACTTATCCTGTAGTTTTTACGTTATACGAACAAAAGACAAAAATTTCTAAAATTGATCTGCGATTACTATCTGTACTAGTAACATTTTTAAAAAATATTTCATGTTCTAAATTGATCCTGTTACAGTTTTATTACTTATTTTTTATTTTAAACCCATCGTTTTAAACCGATCAATTTTCATGGCATATTCTGATCATTTATTTATATATGATCAGATTATGCCATGAAAATCGATTATGTTGTTGTTTAAACCGATCGATTTTCATGGCATAATCTGACCATATATATAAATGATCAGAATATGCCATGAAAATTGATCGGTTTAAAAACGATGGGTTTAAAAGAAGTGTAGTATTTTGAAAGATTTGAGAATCATTTTTGACGTAGAATTATTATGCAGACCAGAAAATCCAGTACAGGTTATAATGAATAAATAATAAAAAATTGAAATAATCAATAATAACAGAATCTTTTTCGGTTCTAAAAATCAATTTCCATTTCATACCTGAATAAAAATTTTATGACATTTGATTTCGATAAATTGCATTTAAATTATTTTTTTAATCTGAACATTTTGTTTAAATTTTGAAATAACTATAAAAATAGCAATTTTTTTTTTTTGTTGATATTGCGTAAAAAACATAATAATTAATATTGAGAACTTTTTAAAATTGCTAAATTAAATATTTGGTTGAAACTATTTAAGGCTTCAAATATGCAACTCAGATAAAAATATTCTTATACATTTCAAATTTTTAAGCAATATTTTAACTTAAAAATTTATGCCTAGCGTATTTATTTTACTTGGTGGTAGCACCGCGTAATTAAGTATTTTTATCTTTACTTTGTTATGTGTAAGTCAGCTGTCAAAAGTTATTTTATTTTTTGAAAACTGGAAAAAAATGAAAATAAATTGTAATTGTTTGGAAAAATATTTAAAGTTTAAAAAAATACTACCAAAAAACGTTATGGAAGAAGTGTTTTTTAGTTATTAGCTCTGATATTATCATTAGTGCATGTTGTTATTTTTATTTTTGCTGCAGCGCTGCCACCTTGACGACAGGGGCTACACCGATACATGACAATAATCGGCGTGTAGTCTAAGGTGCAAGGCATATTTGACAAGGTGATAGCGTAAGGGAGAGGAAATTTCAGCAAAAAATTTGTTGATTTTTTTTTATATGGATTTTGACAGTAATATCTATTTTATTCTCTCTTAAAATACCTGATTAATGTCGAACTCCATATAAAAAAAAAATTTAAAAAATATCTCTTTAATATTAGCTCCGCCTTGTGCAGTCACCTCGTAAAATATGTCTTGCTAAGGTGCTGACTAATCGACGATATACAGAGACGACTCTACATCGTAAACTCTGACATTGTTGTACATACATATGCATATACCTATGCATACATAGATTACTTTTATACAAATAAAATAAATTATTCAAAAAATACTTTTATCATGTCAAAACAAATAAATTTATTTGCTTAAAACCATAGATAACACATAGATGGCCAACTCTCCAAATGTCAAAAACGTGGCTACAAATGTCTTCACACACACGGCTACGGTGTGAATTCAACACACTTAGGGGAGTAAAATTTTTATTCACCTGTAGACACTATTACGCGACATTCGATTGCACTTTTCAAATATTTAAACAATTTTGAATTTTTGCACAAAAAATTATTTAACAATTTATTGTTTTCTAAATTTTTTAATACAAAATAAATTTAATTTTGTTGACATTTGTTTGGTGAAATTTATTTCTACGCAGTATTGTATTTTTTTGTCTTTTAGGTGATAAAAATTTACAAATCAAAATAATAAATATTTAAAATTAGCATTCAATCTAACTTTTTTCGCACATAAATATATTAGAAAAATACAAAATTCATAAATTTATTAAAAAGCAAAAAAATTATTTAATTTTAACATCTAAAATTGAATTTAAAAAAAATATTCTGTTTTGACAAAATATTTTATACAACTATATGCAGTTTAGGTGCTGTGGGGAATTTTTTTTTTTAAACCAACACTTATACAATTTTGCCTACCAATACATTCTTAGACTTAGGTTTTTTGACAAGAGACTTAGGTTTTTGACGTTTCAGTTGACTATCTATGTGTTATCTATGCTTAAAACCTCCTGGTTTTATATAAATTGTAGTTTTTAAATTTGTGATATTCTCTTCTGTCGAACAAAATAAAAATAGAAATTAGCATAATTTGACTACAGCCGTCATAACGGCGTCAAAATAATCATCTTCGTATGTATTTTAGTTTTGACAGCTTGTAGCCGGTAGCTTGCTGACGTCTATGTGTTTAATGCATAATAAGCCTTCCCTGCATGTTGACACTGCCATATTGATTTTAAAGCTGCGATGTGCATTTTTAAAATTCCTATACTCGTGAGAATAGCGAAAATAATTACTGGTAGCGCAACCTCGACACAGATACACTGTAAGTGTTGCGTTGTTTACATTTCAACAATGAAAATCAAATCAGTTGCTTTTGTTGGTTCTAACGCAAACATGTTTAAAGGCAAACATTAGTAACAAAGAATTTCAGTGTAAGCTTTAGATTTTACAAATTAAGCTCGTCTATGTTTATTGAACTGGTAATTCCTTCTTTCGCGCTTGAGAATAAATTAAAATATATTTCGAATACATTTGATTTTTTTTTAATAATTGTTTACATATATTTAACTATGTTTAATAATATATTTGTATTTGTTTTTAGTTAGTAAATTATCTTATAAGATCATCTTTAGTCTTAAATGTATAGATGTGGGGTGTTTTAGGCGTAATTGTATTTTTAATTTGTATGTTTCTTCTTTAGTATTAAATCAAAATCTCTCACTCTTATTCGCTCGTTTTCGTGTTTAATTCAAAATCTGTAGTTCTTTCTCTTTTTTCCTTTCCAATAGTATTTTTGTGATGTCTAACTATAATTCTTTATTTAATCTAACTCCATACTAGACAAGAAATACAACTTAAGATTAGTATTATAACAGACCCTCTTGCATGATAACCTTTACTTAAAGTATCATCAAATTTATCATTTTCTGAAATCAATGGGGCTGTTCGTGTGTGTTCATCATCTATATCATTTGATCTTCGTGGGCATTTCATCCATTTATGTGCTGAATTTAATTTACGAGAATGAGCCACACGCATACGATCATCATTGAACTCCCAATAGCCGGTACCCTTGAAGAAGTATGTTTTACGATTTGTGTATTGGAAGGCTGCATCAATATTATAACCAATACCCGCCCATATTGCTAAACTGCGTGGATAGTCCAATTCAACACGGCCAGTGTCACGATCCAGGCCCCAGTACAAGGTATCACTAAAAAGATAAGTTCGATTGTTGTGTCCCCATACAAATGCAGCGTCTATATGATCGAGAGAGACTGGCAAGCCTATAGATGTTAAAGGTTGTTCCTGTATCAGAGTGACCGAATCAAACACATAGTATTTACGTCCTGGAGTAGAAAAAAAGAAAAAAACTCTTGAATCACGTTTAATGAGATAAAAAAGTAATTTATTTACCTATAAAGAATACAATATGTCGTTGCCGATTTTCATATACGGCGTCGATTTTGTTGTAGTTTTCGGGTAGTTGAGTCCATAAACGTCTAGTCTCGGTGGGATAACCAGGATAGAGACCTCTGTCACCAATGCGCCAAAGATACTGTACAATAAAGAAGAGTTTTTTATAGTAAAATTTCCTTCAAAAATTAATGAAAAGTTTAAACAAATATAAGTTCAGTAAGATTTTATTACCAAACACGAGCGTAAAAGAATATACATATATTTACAAAATCGTATCAAAAGTTTCAAATGGCGAGAGGGAAAATATAAGGTATATCCGTTTGTCAAATTTTTACATTAGATTAAATAATTTTGGATGATTACTAAAGAGTCAGACGATTTTTTTTGCAGAATTTGAGATATTTGTACGAAATTTAGGTGGCAGCTATATAAGCATATTTTTAGGATTTATTACAAATTTTATATTTAAAACAGTGAATTAATTATACATCGTAAGACTTTTTTACGAGTTAAAAGAGTTTTAATGATTTTCACGTTTTTGTTTGTAGTATTTTTCCGATTTAAAACTAATTTTATATCATTAATAGCGGTTGTCTGCTTCTGAGGTTTTGGGCACATTTCAGGTGTCTCGGTAGTTGCAGTTCAAGAGATACAATCGTGTTTAAACGATCACTTAAACTGAATGGACATTAAAACCTTAAGTGATGCCACATGCTGATACATCAAACATATTCACTATTGTTACTCACCTGTCCCTTGAAAATGAACAGTTCACCACGAATCATTGAGACGGCATCATATGAGGTCATGCAAGTATCCGGTTTAGTTTTTCTTGCTTTTGTCGGATGCGTTGTACGACGTTTGGTGGGTTTTTGTGGTGATCGCTGTGGAGGCTGAGTTCGGGGCCGCCATGTTGTTGTGGTCGTTGTTGTCGTGCTAGTTCTAGTCGTTGCTGTAGTTGGCCTGTGTTCAGGATATGGATAAGTGCGGGAAGGAGTATTGTTGTTATTATAATATGGATAATGTTGATGTGGATGATGATGATGTCTGTTGTTGTTGCGATCGACTGGATAATGTTGTGGTTGATGTGGAGAGTAAGGATTATTATGTTGAGGATAGTAACGCTTAGGATAGTTATTTTGAGGATAATAAACTAAAGGCCTCATTGTTGTGGTGGTTGTAGTTGTGGTGGTTGCAGTTGTTGTTGGCCTTGTTTGTGGTATATAGGAGCCCCATATTTTGACCTTAGAGCCATAAAGTTCCTGTATTGCAGTACGATCATCGTCTGGTAAGGCGCTGCCAACTTGATAACCTTGATACCAGGGAAACATTATAGCTTTTTGATCAGATGAATGACCCAAACCAAGGGAATGGCCAAATTCATGTACGGCTACATTTAGTAAATCTGTGCCTACAATAAAATAGAAATTAAATTAATCGATTGGCTTTTAACATATTAATCTATTGTTTATTTCTTTAAGATTAAAGTTAAAGTTAAATGCAACAAATAGTACTACACGTTTCACGTTTTAAAAAAATGAAATTCTGCTCATCTTGTTTTCAAAATTAATTCCTTATTCAAAGGATTTTTTGTTTGGTTTGCACTCAGCAGTCTAATCAATCATCATACTCTTTGTTGTTCTTTTCTGTTAATTTCATATACATACATTCGCAATTAATCAATCATTGCAATACCAAGTCATTCTGTGTTACATACGCGTTAAGAAGCAGAGTCAGTCTAAATTATTTTTTAAATCCCTTTTTCATGTTCCATCAAGATTTTCGATCAATTATTTAAACACGTTAAAAAATAAAGGGTATAATAGACCAAAAACTTTTAGAATTCCATTGATTTGAACTTTCTGTCATGTTCTGATCAATTAATTTCATATCTAAACTATTTTAACACAATGCAAATAAGGTATTTATTTTTACAGATATTTAAAAGAAAATCGTGATAAGTAGATAGATACGAAGAGTTCTATTGATGGACGTTGCTGAGTAGAAAATGTGCATTCCGCTCTGCTGGTGTCTAAAAACTTGTCATCTTTTCTCTTTTCCTTTCTCTTTTGCTTTCTCTTCTCTTCTTGCATTTTATTAAAAAGTATTAATACTTCTATTATAGTGTGAACTGAGGGGCTACTGCGTATTTCGATTCGAAAGAAAAATATTTCAAATTTGTATGTCTATTACATTGTGTTTCGAACAATTTTTCTTTCGAATCGAAATACGCAGTAACCCCCCTGGTCTTAAACAGCTTTTCGTAAGATATTTAATGTTATTTAGAAGCTACAAATAATTTATAATATGGAGTTTATTTTTTTTCTCGGTGTACAAGACCACAGTTTAGTACCAGCATAATTGTAGTTAGTACAAGCACCTAATTAGGCATCATCAAATCTCCTCCTTTTCTACTCAGTTGCCAACAAGTGATGGAAATACGCAAATAAACTAAAAATGCTTTATAATTTGGAAGTGTTTGTTTAAAAAGAGCGATACAATAAGCCACACATAATTCGATACTGGATGATGGTTATTGCATTTAAGCCTGTTTGTTCGGAAAGTAAATAGTGAAAAATTAATTTTTTCTCAGGCATTTGTTTATTTGTTTTTTGTTTTCAACTGAACAGTTATTGCTCTTTTGATTGTTTTTATTTGGATTTCGATTTGGTTGGTTGCAATTTACTAAAAATTTGTTTTTGTTGGTTTTTTCTCATTGCAATTTGTTATGACATTTATTATGGACAAGTTGGTTTTAGGAACTCAAACATTTGATTTTGGCTTAATTATATTTGGTTTTATTTTATAATAAATTTAGACGGATTTGATTCATAATCTTTCATTGATTAAAATTCGATGTGAATACGAAATCGCATATGATATTTAATCAAATCGTAATTGTTCAACTTAGCATTAATTTAATAAAGTTAATAAATGACAGGTTTGACAGGTTTATAATATTGGGTAATGAAAATATTATTTAAGTTTTTGTGACAAAATAAAAATACGTAGTTTAGTAGTGCATGACATATTTTATAATATTTGTCATGCATTGACGCATTAAATTTAATATCAGTTTAGATTTAACATTTTTATAAGTTTAGTTTTGCATTACGCAAAGCATCAATTTACGACTTTATTAAACAACTATAGTTTTTATAAATCGAAATTCTAACGATTAAATAGGAATCTTCTTTATAGATGCATTTTAAACCAAAATGATCCAAAATGTGTGTAAAAACATTGAAGATGTGATTTTTTTCATTATTTCTTGTCAAAAATTGTACTTAAGTTTTTATGACGGCGATAAGTTGACAAAATAAACGTCAAATTTCGACAGTTGTCAAGAATAAAGCAGTAATAAAATTCTTTAAATATTTTGGTTGAAAATATATTACAAATATGATTTTTTGGTGAAAATTTGATATTTTACAAATCAATTTATATATTCTTGGAGAACTTTTAAATTTGTAATAATTTTTAATAAAATAATTCGATTGTCGAATTTTTTAGTTAATTTTTTAAATTTTGTTACAAAAACTAAACTAATTAAAAATTCATCAAAATTAATTAATTTAAAACAATGGTGCGCAAACCAGTGTATGTACCAGTGTTGGGATTTGTGGTGCAATTGTACCAAATTTAGTACAATCAGCACATGAGTGGTACACTGGTACACTTCATGCTTTTTTGGTATAATTTCATATAAAATTAATTAAAAAAAATTTTTTATTTAATCAGTATTTTTTTGTACTCTTTCTTACAATAACAAACATTTCTAATTTTATAATTCTCCAACCCTGCCTAGAACTAAATTTCAACTTTCTTTATTTATGTTCAAGATATCTAATATCTACTTCGATAGACATTTTATGTATAAGTAATAGATAATTTAGTTTGCATGACCTTTTTGCTGAGCTACAGCTTTTGTACGTTTTTGCATCGCCTCAATTAGTTTTCGACAGTATTCGACTGATATAATTTTCCATTTGCTCTAGTGACAAATCGTAAGGTCCTTATTTGGACTATTTAATTATTCTTAAAAATTATATAATAAAGGAATTAAGGTCAAATATCATTACTTTTAAATATCCTAGTATAAAAGTTTTAATTTGTCGTATTTTAATGTCGAGCGACTGTACTTTTTTTTTAATAAATGCCAAATTTTGGTACAATTCATGTACTATTAAATTGTAAACTTGTGTTAAAAGTATCACAAGCAACTCACTGGACAAGGCGAATTCATAACAGTTAACTCGAGAGCTCAGATGACTATTTTTTGTCTCCATCTTTCAGTGTCAAAATGTACTATCATTTTTTTAATAGCCGAAAATGATTTATACGAAAAGAAAATGTACGTATTTTCATTAGAGTTGTACTTTTTTTGTCGCGAGAATACCTTGTTTATTGTGCCATGTCACTGGATTTTCATTGTTGAAGCAAAACATAGTGTATGTGTGGCGGCGAAATCAGAAAAAAGTGCACCACTGCTTTAAAACCAAGCAAATAAACTTTATTGTAATTGGTATTACATTTTATAAATGTAATTGGGATTAGATTTTAATTTTTTTTTGAAGTGCTGAAGAAAATGTTGGCGTTGATAAAAACCGCTTATTGTCGTGTTTCTTCTTAAAGCACGTGAGCGTCATTTTTTCGAAATTTACTTTTTTTTTGGGTAGAAAATAACATTTGTCACCAGACTACATTCTTATATTAACAACTTTGTATGAAAAAATAAAACTATTTTCAAAATGTCGTAAGCGCCATGCAAGTGATATTAAGATACAAAATGCGCTGGCTTTTATAGTTCAAGTTGAAAGTCTCAACCACTAAATTTTTGGTAATTGAGATGAAAAGAAATCTGAAAAGTTTCAGACCATTCGGAGTATTTTTGGTAAATACAATGAAATTTGTAGTCAAGCTTGAGTTCGTTCTATTCCTTCTAAGAAAGAATAAATTAAATTACAAATTAGGTGATATTATTAAAGATAAATTGGGAAAATTTAATTTTTAGACCCAGCAGAGCGGAATGCACATTTTCTAGACAGCTACGTCCGTCATCAGCACTCTTCGTATCTATCTACTTAGGGTAGTGTTTTAGTTGTAACCATCATCTATTTAACCAACCAACCAAACCCAGATAAACGAACGCGAGAAAGCTTGTATTCAATTATCAATCGTCAGTTGATGAGAACGAAGTCTCATCTACCTGTCTAGAAAAGCTTTTTAAAAAATTAACAAATCTGATTTTGGCTAAAAAATAATTTAAAATATGATAAAAACATCATTCTGGCAACGCTTAAATAAATACTGATTAAGTTAATAATTTTACCATTGAAAACAACTTTTGTTCAAAAAAGTACGCGATAGCAAAAATAATTCTTTGTATACAGTTAAACAAATTTCTGCAACAAAAATTGCACGATATAAACATAAATGCAAAATTTCATTTAAAATAAATAAAAATAATGATAAATGATAATGATAATAAAACTCTAGAAAATTTAGCAGAAAATTTTTTATTTTATTGAAAAAAAAAAAAACAACCATGGTTTTATTGAAATCGGTAGGGTAATGTCTCTTATTGTTTTAAATACCATAAGGTTTTCTTTACAAAACAGTAGAAAACAAAACAAAATCTACTCCCAACTCTATAAAATTCTTCCCCTATCGTTTTAAGTGCGTTCGCTCCTTATCACATAAATAGTCAAGTCAACAAAATATCAATCAAAAGGTTTTTATGCTTCTGTTTTTATCACATTTCTTTTTCATTGCTTTTCATTATTGGCAACAGCGGAAAATAAACGATGACTGATAGTGAATAATAAATAATGATAAAATGCCGTAAATTCATAAGCTTCTTAAAGGCAGCAAGCAGTATTTTTTATGATGCCTGTAAAAACTGCTTAAGACCATGAAGAGTTTAATGGTTAAATATAAAAATAGTATTCAAGATTTCTTGATATTCTAATTTGCTTTTAAAGTTGAATATTTGCGTAAAAGATTTTTCGAATTTTTATTGAACGCATGTTGGGAGTTTAAGTAAAATGTTTTATGCGCACTAAATATTTATAGAGTTGACATAAATAAATAACTAAGACTTAAAGTTGACTTTCGCAATAAATAATTTAAAATTTCCAAAAAAAAATTTTAAGAAATGTCCACAACCTAGTTGGGGTATTGCCATTCAAAAGCAAGAACTAATAGAATAAGTCCCCTTTCACAATAGGAAAGAAACAGGGCAGACAGACGAGATTTGTACGCAAGGGGTTGAAGAGGTATAGTGTGTATTTCATGACTATCGTACTGGACATTTTATGCTTCTGTTTTTCGTTTCTCTTTTCTGCTTTTCGCTTTTTTCTGTGTTGCTTCACATTATATTTCTCGAGTCGGTGTCTACTTGCTTAAAATTTCTCAACAAAGTACGAATAAAACATATTTTCAACACTGACACACATGTAAAGTAAAAAAATCCGAAAATAGAATGTGCAAAAATCTGTCTGTCTTGTTTCTGTCCAATGTAAAAGGTTTGAGACAGAGCAAAAAAGAATTCAAAAAATGTCTGCCCTGTTTCTGTCTATTGTAAAAGCAGTCTAAGGGGTTTTTACAACTGATTCATCTCATGCTCTCAATGGCTGTCTACAACTTTTCTGAACTAATAAACATAAACTAATACGAGTTTATAATCTTCCTCTATTGTTTTTGGGTGCCTCGGTGGGCTAGTGGGTAGTGTGCTGCTCAATCAGTCCGGGGTTGTGGGTTCGATTCCTACCAAAGACTCTGGAATTGTTCACTACAAGTAGACAGGAAGACCAAGAGGCGTTAGTGACAGGCCATGGACTCTCAATTATTATCTGGCCAAGTAAAAAATCGAGTTAAGCTGATACTTGCAGAATATGTCTGGAAAAAGGATTCCATAAAAATTCTTTGGACCACGGGCAGACACATTATATGAAGATGCTGCGAAACTTAGCCTTAAGCAAATGTAAGACATGTATCAGTCTCCAGTCTGAATCACTACAGTCGAGAGTAAAAGGCTAGTGACTGTTCGAGACTCAATAAAAGGATTGAGGAACGAAGGGGGCCGAAAAGTGACCCATCAGGTCAGTGGTCTGCTTTGAAATTGTCCCTACAATATGATGATAACCCTATATTTTGCGCTACAATGTCTGTACGTCTGTCAGGCGCTGGCCTTCTATATCTGGAAGCATAAAATTTAGACTCGTGAAATTTTCACACAAGTTGTATTACTGTAGCCGCTATAAGAGCAAATACTAAAACTTAGGGTGTTATTGTCTTTATTTCGTGAACCGTAAGAGGCAGATTCTTGAAATTAACACGGTAATTAAAGCTATGTTCCCTATATAAAGAAGTCTAAAAAAAATCTACAATTAAGGGGTGACGTGGCTTTCATGTATTTAATGTACATGACACAGGAAAGTCACGTCACTGTCGGAACACCCTCATTTATTTTATTTTTCTTTTGAACCATAATAGGTAGATTTGAAATTTTCACTGGGTGCATTACTATAAGATATAGTAAAAATTAAAGCGTGTTGCGATAGTGACTTGTTTTCCACGTATATGGCCTTACTTTTTTTTTAGCTCAAGAAATAAAGATATACAGTCAAACAACACGTCACTTTCGGAACACCTTATAAGTTTTAGTATTTGTTGCTATAGTGGCCACAGTTATACGCCTTCTGTGAAAATTTCAAGAGTCTACCTATTATGGTTCAAAACTTAGGCCTTATACATGCAAATCACACCACAATCGGAACACTTTAATTTTTAGTTTTATTTTTTATAGTTGTTTATATAGTGAACTAAGTTTTAATTACTGTTTGTAAATTTCAAGTGTATTCCACCTACAGTTCACGAAATATACACATATTCGTGAATAACCCCTCTCTATCGGAACACCCTATAAAATTTAGTATTTGCTACTACAGCGGCCACAGCTATACACCTTCTGTGAAAATTTCAAGTATCTACCTATTATGGTTCAAAACTTAGGCCTTATACATGCAAATAACACCATTATCGGAACACCCTTTAATTTTTAGTTTTACTTTTTTATAGTTGTTTATATAGTGAACTAAGTTTTAATTACTGTTTGTAAATTTCAAGTGTATCCCACCTACATTTCACGAAATATGCACATATTCGTGAATAACACCTCTCTATCGGAACACCCTATAAGTTTTAGTATTTGTTGCTATGGCGGCAACAGCTATACATCATCTGTGAAAATTTCAAGAGTCTACCTATTACGGTTCCAGAGAGACAGACGGACAGACGGACAGACATTGTAGCGAATACAATAGGGTTACGTTTTTATACTTTGTGTACGGAACCCTAAAAATGTAGGCATTTTTATCTGGCATCACTGTAAATGTTCTTCACCCATAGTGCAACAAATTAGTTATCACCCCTTGTTTTAAAGTGAAAAAAGGAATTTTGAAGTATATTGTTTATTATATTTTAAATATTAATTTACTGACCAACACACCAACAACCTAACTTGACTGTCTGCTGGCCATTAATCATGGCATGTTGCGTATTGCATATTTATGTATTTTGGTTTTAGTTATGAAATAAAAGGCAACATATTACAATAATTAGCCATATTGATAATGTATTTGTTAAATCTATCTGGATTTATTATGAGTTACTGTAAATATAATTATTTTATATTTTTCTCCATTTATCATAAGAGCCATAAAACGTAAATAAATGCAATTTTATTAAAACGTTTGGTTTATTTATTGCACAAAATTAAAAACCACAGTCGACAAAGGATTTCACGTACCCGTATGTGAAACGGTGTGTGCAACGGTTGCTTTTGAAACTCTCAAATAAGGTGGACTAGTATTTTTAAACGAAAAACTAACAAAAATTTTAATTACTTGCAATTGGTGAAAAAGTAAAAAAAATGTGTTAATCCAATGGGACACATGGTGTAAGGCAAGGCTGTGCGTTGTCACTAAGTTACGATATTATTAGTTTTTCGTTATTATAAGTATCCTTTAAGCTTGAGATGACCGAAAAGCTGTAATAACGAATAATAACTATATCACTTTATTACTGCCTTTAGCTAAAGTTAGCTTAACCTAACACGTGCTAAAACCTTATTGGATGTTTTATTTGACGGAATTGAGCAACCATTTATAGGATTGAGCTCTTGTATGATGACGATGTAGTTCATTTATTCAGCACACAATCAGATATATTTATAAGGTGTTTAAAACTTATAAGAGAAAGGCTAAAAGATATTTAACATAGATAATGAGAATTAAAGCATCTGAGACTTTGTAGATTCAGGTAAATGATCAACATATCAGGGACCTACAAATTACAATATCAATGTTCCAATTACGACGTCGTTTCAAGAGTTTACGCCTCAGCTAAGGGTTAGTTCTTCTCCTGGTTCAGAATTAGTAAAAAATGTCAAACCAAATTGCTTTTTACGACGTTAGTTAGATAAAAATATTATGTATAATTTCATTATCAGACATCATAAAAATAGTTCTAGGCATTTGAATATTTAATCTGATGAAAAGCTGAGTTAAGAAAGCTAAAGGCCGTTTTACTATATTACCCAACGATGGCATGCTATAAACTACGTTTGAAACCTTGGAATATATGTGTGATGGTTTTTCACAAACCATTTTAAAATTGTGACCTTCTAAAATTTCTAACGAGAATCTTTTTTAAAGAAACAACCAAAAACCTATGAAAAAGGAAGTGAGGAACCATAAGAATTGTTGGTTGTCACACAAAAGAAACATGAGGGCCGACGTGATGTAGGTCGTATACACGAGATTATTTATACTAATAAATCCTTCAACGAGTCGCGATGAGATATTTATAGAACTGTAATTGAAGAACATGTAAAAATAATTCAACAAAATAAATGGGTGCAACAGTAGGTAGTGCGCTAGTCTATCACTCTGAGTGTTGTTAAAAAGAATAAATAAAATAATTAAAATATGTACATATGTATATGCTCTTTGAGAAAAATTTTATATTTCTTTACCAGGGATGCTAAACAAGACGAATTCGCGCCAAACGTAATGATTGACCAACATATTTGGCGTACAAATTTAGGATTTGGCGACATAGCGACATTTTATCGATTTATAAAATAATTGGCGTTTTTTTTTGGCTATTTTTAATATTCAGTAAATTTTTTATCAGTACTATAACTGTATGCTAGATATCTTAAAGTTAGCACTATTTTACTTTTTTTGTAAATTCTGAAACAGAAAAGTAAAATACATAGTATAATAATACAATAGGTCTGTTAACATATCCACTGATATACTAAACATATTTTTATCACTAAATGCTTTTGACCAACTTTAGAAACTGAATTAAGTAATATTAAAATGGATGAGGAAAATATTAAGACTCTACGAGAAAACTCTTGAAACTTTTAAATTTCTAAAAATATTGTTGAAGAATAATATTGTGAAGATAATTTCCTTAGGACAATATTGTTACGAAAGAAGAATTTATTCATTATAAGCTCTGAACAACAATACTATCGAACAACAATAACAACATTAATGGTTTATTTTCTTAAAATGATGGAAGAAAACGCCTCATACAAACATTCGGATTTACGCATATACACACAGATTAAATAAACACTCATCTGTTAAATACACAGCCACATACATAAATACAAATATAAACAAATAAACAGCCACACATACAAGTATAAAGAAATAAATAGCCACACATACAGGTATAAAGAAATAAACAATCACACAAACAGAAAACAAGAGCAATAACAATCGAACCTGCCAGACCTGTCTGGAATAGAACATTCTGGTGCTTTTAAATCACCTATATAAGTGAATCGTGCTGACGAGTAGTATGGCAGTATTAATTAAAAAATCAAAGAGTTAAGTTGTCGAATTTTAAGAGTGTTTAACAGTTTGCTGTATTTTTGAACAGTGGTGTTAAATAAATAAAGTGACTTACAGTAAAAGTAATAACAGAGTGTATTTATTTTGCAATTAAAAGAACCCAACGAAAAGTAAAAACGTAACAATATCTATATTATTAATAGGCAAACACGTTTTTTGTAATCCCTTTTACATACGTAATACTGCACCGATTTTGGAAAGATTTATATGCTTTTAAAGCTTTTACAGATGTGCACAATTTTAAATCGGTTCAGTGCTTTAGAGTAATACGACTATCAAGTTCTTACATTTTTATGATGATGGGAGCAGCGAAGCGCACATCTAGTGTATTTTTAATGCATGAACAGCAATGAATCCGTCGAGAGACATTCTGGCTTATAGGTCTGTGGAGTTCGTATTTTTAAGGTAAGATTGGTCACAAAATTACCGGCGCACAGTTAGCCATTTCACGAGAAGGCGGTCGAAAACCCATAACTTTTGATTGGATTGGAATCTTGATAAGCGGTTTTTTGGTTAATAGGTAGGACTTTGGTCCTCAATTTTTGCTATAAAGTATAAAAATTGACTGATAAGCAAAAAATGATTTTAATTCAAAATAAATTTTGTGGGATTTCGTAACTAATAGGCTATAAGTGCCAAAAAAGGTTTTTTGCCTTTTAAAATTAAAAAAAACCTCCAAGTTGCCCGAAAATCTCCTACCTAGAGCAAAACTCTTTGCCGTCAAACCACGTCAAACCACGTCAAACAAATCTTGCATCATTTTGTAGTCCTAACCCGTCTCTATACTCATATACCTTGTTATATATCCGCCAGGTTACGCGCTTGTGCACTAGAACAATTTTTTACCACTAATAGTTTGCAAGTAACATAATTTAATAAGCTCTACAAGGCTACTTCTGCTTTCGGATAAACCGCGAAACAAGTAACGAGAAGTGCTAGACTCTTTTTACAATCAAGTTTGGTAAGCACATTACTAGAGTTTGGCCTGTTTTCGAAATTCGACCAAATTTATTTTTGGAAACTTTTTATATATTTTTCAACAGTACATACATACATACATACATACATACATACATACATACATACATACATACATACATACATACATACATACAAAGATGGAAATAAAAATAGAATGAACAAATAAAATAAGTTTTTCCTTCTGAGTGTTTACGGAGTTGCCAAACCAAATGTTTTAGCTTTATGATTGGCTAATATTAGCTCTGTTCAGTAACTGCAAATTAGTACTAATTGTTACTAAAAAAGCTTTCATTAACTCTAAAAACTAGCAACGAGAGAGAAAAACAAGAGAATAAAAATGTGAGAAAAAAAATTACTAGCAAGTTTTTGCTAGTAAAATTTTTACTAGCAAGAATTTGTCAATCAGCTGTTCGGGATTTTGTGTTCAAAATATTTTTTTTCGAAAAATTATATGAAAAAAGAAATTGTTGTAATATTGAGGAAAACTAAAATTTTGTTGGTATATATTTTTTTTTTAATTTAGCGAGGATATCAAACGATAAAATTTAGTTTTTCCATTATAAATTTAGGTTTCATTTTAGGTCTTTTTGTTTTTAAATAATAAATAGTTAACAAATCAGGGACGAAACATTTATTGCAATCGTCCTTTTTTTGGTACAATTATGATTTTAAAATTGGTATTGTACAGTTTTTAATATATTTTGAACAATAAACATATTTGTGTTTTGGAATATTATTAATGTAAATATTATAGAAATTTCTTTGAAATAAGAATGTTTATTAGCACTAACCAAAAATGTTGACATCTAAAGCTTAAATGCATCATAAACTCATTCAAAAACTACCCAATATTTTAAAACAATAATTTTATTTAAATTATTGTGATTTTATTTTTTGATTTACTTCTATGGTTTCCTTGAGATTATTATTATCAGTTTGAATTTATTTAAAGCGACATTTGTGGCTAACAACGGTAGATAACTTTGTGTTTGCCCTTTAATTACAATTATGTTTACAATGGTACTATTTGATGGTCAAATCGGTACAAGTTCTAAGTCTTTCCTGACGCCACCGTAGTCTACTTGCTAATTTTAGCTAGTAAAGCGTTCATTTACTTTTTCATATTTAGGAGAGTAATTATGTAAATTTCATTTTACTCTCTCGTTGCTAGTTTCTGCTAGGAAAGTTACTGAACAGACCTATTCTTAACTGTTTTTAACTATCTTGGACACAAAAATGTAGAAGAAAATTTACATTCTGCACTGCTCCTATTGACAATCTATCAAAAAAAAAAAAAAATCAAGCGAATACATTGAGTTTAAGTCAGTTAAAATGGTTCTTAACTTTTTTCACTTGCCTATTTAATATAGATACTCGATTAAAATTAGTTATTTTAAAAGATTGTAAAATAATACTTACTTCAATTTTATTTATTGTCTTTTTTATTTTAATAATAAAAATATTGCATTGATTCATATTTTTATAAGACAACGTAGACCATTTTAAACGATTTTTCTTTTTTAAAAGAGGTTATGTAGAATTTTTTAAAAATTTTAAATTTGTTCACCAGCTTTTTTTCATCGAGTCTGTTTTATTTAAATTGAAAGAAAATCGCCTGAAAATTTTGCAAATACCATATTTTCTATACTTTTTGTGTCGCTCACTAATTAATATTCTATTTTATTTCTACACATTTGTTTCGCATTTAGAAACTCTAAAATGTAATTCTGAAATTTTCAATGTTTTATTAACTGCAAACATATGTTGTTAAGAGATGTAAATTGGTTAGAAGTCTATACCGAATACTTCGCACATTTTCCATATTGTGATAAAAGCACAGTGGTATGTGGAAGTTGTAAATAGAAGCAGATAAAATATAAATTTGATATATTAGCTCTACAATTTATAATAAAATATTTGAATTTATAATTAAAATCATTATAGGAAATTCTTTTATTTTCATGAAATGAAATTGTTAGGGCCGTTTCAACTTTACCAAAATTATATATTTGAAAAAATATCTTACGTCTAAACTTTTTTTTACCAAATGACCAAAGTAAACACAAATGACGAAGCAACAGTCTACTCTGATTTTATTTTTCATAATTTCTTCTCCAGACTAGTTTTTCTATAGTTTTGCAACAAACTATCGAATTGCAAGCTCTACTTAATGTTTTTTTTTTTATTAAATTAGGAAGTTTTTTTTTTAAAAGCCAACACTACATCTGCGAAGCTTTTTACTTGTCTGTAGAAAACACCCAGAGTCTTTGTTGGGAATCGCACCCGCAACCTCCAGACTGATAGACGAGCTACCAATCGGACTATAGAGGCACTCATCCTTAATTCTTGCTCAAAGTATAATTGCAAAAGGTAATAAAAAAAAGTGAAACAAGTAACATACTACTTTTTAACTGTTATCCATCAGTGGAACCATCAGCCCTTTATGAAGTTGTTTACCTAATTAATTTGAACGAAAATGGAAAAATGGTTTTCGGATGTTATTTAAACATTATTTTTTTCGTAAAACCAACGTAAAAGAAAGGCTTGATAAATACCATGGGGACTATACACTATCAATTTTAATGGTTAAAAAGTGTTAAACTGAGTATAGTAGTGGTCGTACCACCACAAATTACGCCATAAGTTCAGGTCGCGGGAGGAGCGCATAATGAAAATGCATGCGGTAGCTGAGGCTATATTACATTGAATATTTAGAAATGCATGAATATTTAGATATGAAAAAGCTATCCGAGGGAAGGGTGCCGCGATTGCATAAAATCCACCAACCGTGTGACTTCAAAGTAGTGATTGGCGATATTCAGTCACACACCATACGCGTTTTTGTACCGTTTTGTAACTGTGAACGAAATATGGATACGTCACAACACACCAGAGACCAAAGAAAATTTGGGTTTCTTTGAATGAATCATTTGAGAATAAGGTAGGTGGTTGATCTGTCCGCTAACAAGATGATGGCTACCAGATTACGAAAATAAACGAAACGTTAGGTTCCGGTTGGTTTTTTTTCTATGCGGGGAGTAGAAAAAACAGAAACAATGACAAAAACCCTGCCAATTAGTTTTGAATTGTTTTTGGTCGTAAACACAAATACTTAGATATCGTAAACACAAATACTTAGGTAAAAAAACAATGAGAATAAAACAAAAACGTTTTGAGAAAAAACCTTTCGCAAACGTTTGCTTAATGATATGGTCGTTACGGCAGAAAATGTTGATACATAAAGGAGGTAGACATTTTGAAGTTTGGAGAGATATTGAAAGTCAGATTGTAAGATTTGTTGTTTTTATTCTTTAGGCTATTATTTGTTTTGGCTTTACTCATGTATAAAACGATTAAAAAGATTTCAAACATCTATATCGTTACATGAAAGTTTGCGAAAAGATTTGTTTTGCTTTCATACACAGATGGCTCCCGTTTTTTTGTTGATGCATGCGAAATAATTCACAGAGGTTACTTTGAAAAGAGGGTAGAACGATTACCGGTGCATCTTATTCAGAGATTTTGTAGATATTAAATATTTGTAAAAACGACTTCGTCTAGAAAAAGTGCAGTAAATAAATGGACGGGGGCTTTTAGCCAAAGTCCATGAACAGATCTACGAACTGCTTCCTGAACCAAAATATACTCCAGGTTTAAACGCTGGCGACAATTTACTATTTCTGGAGAAATGGCTAGAAACCAACGCCTATTTTGAGAGCCTTGAGAAATAGTATTATTTGGAGAAAGAAATTCCAGCGACATTTTTAATCAATATGAAGTAAGGGGGTATGTAAAAGTAATTTCTCAATGTAAATGTCACTTAATTGAGGCAAATTATGTTAAATGGTATTCGTATTATGGTTCTGTACATTATTTAAAATTATTATTTTTTATTTAAAATTTAATGAAATTTGTTCCATTGTGTCGCGGTTAAAATATGTTTATTTTGGTTTGTCTGATGTAAACTTGGAAATATAATTATTTTGCTGGTTTTTTCTCTGCAGCTGCAGATACACTGTTGTTGTATGTATTTGTTACAATTTGTTAGTGGATTGTAAAACCGCAGTTCATTCGCTGAAAACCACGTTATCATGTTGCATTTATTTAGTACTAATGTAATTAATTAGTGTATAATAGACTGTGCACTGACAAACATGCAATTTTATTTTATGCATAATTACATTTAACAGATGTTGATATGAGAATTAAATAATTACAAGAATAGATAATAATTTTTCTATCTTTAACCATCTAAAATGTAATTACATAATCTAAGTTTTTAGATTAATTTCTACATTTATTGCCAATATTTTTCGTTTTTAAAAATTATGACAAGAAATAAGATTTAGGCTTGGCATTTTTCTCGCTATTACAAACTGTTCTTTTATTAAACCCCTTGAGAACAGTCAGTTTTCGTGTATCGATTGTATTTTGAATTCATAAATGTCAAATTTGAAGTCAATTCGGTGTATGCAAATAATATAGGATCAAGAGTATTTATTTCTATAATTTCTAAGTAGAATTTAAAACGAGAACGATAAACTATTAATTTCTACATTATTTGCTATTTTTAATTATTTTTTTTTATTTCGCATACTGAAATTAAATTTGTTGTTTACATTTATTTTTCTTCTTCTTAAATGTAGCCAATTAAAACATATTGATAGCAGGGGATTAAATTAAACGTGGAAACCAACTGCTGATTATAATCACTTTAACTATTAATAAAAGCAAATAAAATATTTGTTATTAAGGCTGACTTTTTTAATGAGCTTTTGGGGTCTTCATCTTTTTATTATAAAACAGTTTAGTTTTTTTCCGTTGCATAAATAAATTACATTGCGACTTTTAATATTTTTTTAATTTAAAACCATTTTTAAACAAAAGCTACCACAATATTATGATATTTAGCTTTTTGGACTTGTAAATTCATATACTGTGAGCGTCAAATTAAAGTAAACACTTCATATTATTTGAAAAAATATGTATTATATTTAAATAAACAATGATATATAAAAACCAATATTGGATAATTCTTTAGTAATAACATGTAAATGAAATGAATTAAAACAAGAAACTAAATCAAAGGCATATAAGAAAAAATTTACTTTTAATTTATATTACACTAATTAAACGCGTCAAATGAAAGTAAACAAAAGTTCGCAGGTTGCACCAAAGGTGTATTTAATAATTTGTTTGTTGTCCTTTTGACTTTACTATAGCCTCTAACCTCCGTGACATCGATTCGACAAGTTTTTGGGTAGTCGGGGGTAGTCAGGTGGAATTTTGCTCCATACAGCCTTACAGCCACACATATTATTGCTATGATAACGTTTTATTAGAACGATTCATGACAATTTTATGTAGCATCTTCCGATTTTTCATAGTTTATAGAGGCAATGTTATTGAATCCATATCTTTCGAATTGTCTGTTATTTATTTAATCAGTAAGGTTTGCTAAATTACCAAGGACGGATATAGCGTTCAACAAAATCCAAAACTTGCAAATGATAAAATTGTTTTATTAAACTGACCCTAATTGTCATCGAAAAACCATCTTCAGCGATGTGCAAAGTTGTCGTGCATCGAACGATATCAATCCACATGAGATCCAAGAGCGTATAATGCATACCGAATAACTCACTGTTTGGTATGGATTTTAGGCACAGTCAATGGCGAGCGGTATTGATAAATGATTACTAGTTTATTTTGGCCTGAACTGGATCATATCTATACCAACAGTAAGTGGTCTAACAGGAGAGTATATAAAAAAACAACAACATTTGTAAAACTGTTGTAGAATCCGACGACTTAGTACACCTACATTAGGGTGTGAATTCAACAAATGAATGAAAACATAAAGTTGTATTAAATTTTTAATACAAATTTCCAGTTTACACTTTTGTGGAGCAATACGATAATACAAGAATCACATCCTTCTTGTATTATCGTATTGGCACTTTAAACATAAAACATATTGATTCTAAGTTAAAGATGTTTTACGGTACGTTTTAAAATTTATTTTGCATGACCAACATATTTTACACAAGAGTACATTTGGTAAACATTTGAATTTGTATGTAGTCTGGTAGATATGACGGATATGTTTTGGCTTCATTTTAAATAACACTTACACATAAAGGCATAACAATTGTGTAGATCTACAATGCATTAAAAAGTCTAATACTCATCCAAGCTTATTATTTTTTTTGCCGTGTTGTTGGTTGGAATATTTGTGCGATATTGTCGAATTTTTGCAATATTAAACTTTAGTGCTTTTTTCGATAAAGGTGCTTTTTACTCTTTTCTTATAAGCGTTTTTTTAAAATTAGTTTCCATGTCCGTAGTGTCAGCCGAAGTACCTTACTAACAGAGTTACAATTAAGTTATTCACACAAAGCTTAGAGCCATGTGTTTACAGATATATGTTGATCATTTTATAATTTTTATAAGAGTTGCCACGCCCACTGCCTGAATCTAGCCTATAATTGGTTCCACTTAGAATATTTTTTGTGGTGCGTTTTTTTAAAATTAGTTTCCATGTCCGTAGTATCAGCCGAAGTACCTTACTAACAGAGTTACAATTAAGTTATTCACACAAAGCTTAGAGCCATGTGTTTACAGATATATGTTGATCATTTTATAATTTTTATAAGAGTTGCCACGCCCACTGCCTGAATCTAGCCTATAATTGGTTCCACTTAGAATATTTTTTGTGGTGCAAAATTTTAAAACTCTGCCATATGAAGGATATAATTTCTTATAGGTTAAATAATTCCCTATACAGCCTAGGACTTTGAACCTCTCGGTATGCTTGAGTTAAAACTTTTTATATTCTTTCAGTTAATAAAAGCTCTTTTTGTAATTGAGTAAAGAAAATTGGTTTCACTGCAAGAAGGTTAGCATTACCAAAAATTATTATTAATAAACCGGTATGTCAGTCATGAAAAGTTTTTCCCAATCTAGCTAAGAATATTAATCGTATACAATTTTGAAACTCTGCTATGTGATAATAGCACATATGTCATATTTAGGAGAAAGTTTTGCGAGAAAGTTTAATGCCAAATAATAATTAAATTAAACAAAAAATTAGCCATTATATTATAAATTTAATGCTTTGTTTCCCACTATAGTCAAATTCAAAATGTCCTTTACCTTTTACAAATAATAAAAGCACACAAGTAAGTACTTACCCCTATCATCTTCCTCTTCGTTCAGTTGTTCTGATGTAACAGCCCAATTTTCATCATCATCAAAATGAGCATCTCCGCCACGTCCACTACCAGGATAAAAGGCATGTGCTAAAATTAGACCAGGACCATCAAATTTATAGCCATCACCATGATCACGTCTGCAATATTAAAAAAGTAAAAAAATTGATGAAAGCAAGAATAAAGTTTTCCAAGCAAGTGGTAGTAAAATGGAAATTTATATCATTAATATTGAAAAGCTGTTAACGTTGAAAACGAAATAAAACGAGAAAAAAGAATTAAAAAAAAAGACGAAATCGCAGAAGTGTAGTTTAAAAAATGATTAAATATTCTATTAGTTAATTTTCACTTTATATAATCATTCTTAAAAATGAAGAGTGTAAGGAATATAAAATTTTTATTGAGGAAGTTTCGTAAGTACTTTTTTATATGAATGATGAGAAGAAAAAATAAAAAAGTATAATAATTGGTAGTAGTATAAGTAAATTCCTTCTGTAAGAGGAAAACTGCAGTTCAAATGACATTGAAAGTTTAAAAAAAATTCTTAATGACTTTTTTTTATTAATAGACACAGATATTATAAAATGGACTGCAATAAAATTTTCAGCTGGAAAACTACGTGATTACGATTTTATCAGCTATTAACGACACTATTCTGCAAGCACACATAGGCGGTGAATATATTTCAATTGATTTTTCAGCTCATAACCATAAGAATGCTTTAAGGATTTGCTTATGTATTACAGCATTTCCTTCCTCTTGTCCACAGTCTTCATTCGGCCTAGCCCTTTAAAAATATTTTGATTCTGCCCTACTTTACAGTGGAATACGGTTTTTTCTGTCTTCTCAAGGTGTTGGTAAGTCTACATCATGCCGCGCCCTACCCTTAGAGTAAGTACAAAAAGGAAGGCTGATGAACAGGGCAAAACTCCCGCGTAAAAGTATTGATTGGGACAATTACTATAATAAGTATAAGAGCAATTCAAAAATGGCGAAAAGAGCATCTTGGCTTAATTACTACGAAACAACCGATGGTATCAACGAGTTTTCGACATTCAGAAGACTTTATATTTGTGGACGACTAGTGGACGGAAGTAATTAATGTTGAGCCGTTAGGGAATAGGGATTTTACCAGGTCACTGATAGAAAATCGATTACCCTACGACGCTAGATACCTTCGGACCAAATAACTCACCTTGTCCAGAAATATTTTTCCTGCCAAAGCTAATGTCCTTTTGAGTTTGGTGGATATCTTTAGGATTTGATTTCTTAGGAAGTTTATAAGGAATGGCTAGATAGAGTTTCGGGTAATATTTATGTTCAAGGATGGTAGAGCATGCTACTTCAAGCCCCAGAATTTCAGACCTATTAATTTCATCTTCACTTCTACTGAATCTCAAACGAAGCAGTTTTCGCAGATGGTTCAAAAATAAAAGAGGGCATCGGAGCTTTCGGATGACAGTCCGCGTTTATATTGTTTTGGAAGTCACGGAATCAGTGTCCGATCACGTGACTGGTCAAGAAATGGCGACTATATATATATCGGGAGTTAGGCAGCGCTAAAGGCTTTGAGGTGAAAAGTATTAACTCAGTTGATAAAGGGAAATTAGTGAAATGATGATGAACTGTGTTATGCTAGATATTTGAGATGAGATCATTAATAAACTGGCAAATAAATATTTTACAATAAACTTTGTAATATGGGAAATAACGGTGCAACCATGGATCAGTCAATAGGTTAATTACTTGCTGGTATTGGTTTTGGAAAAGTCGAAATATGTACAATTGAGTAATAAACAATTTTTAAATATTGGTTACTGTCTATCAAAAGCAGAACGCTTAGGAAGGATGTACTCTTCTAGAAGAACTTAACTATTTTGGGTACATCCTTCTTGACACATATTTTGATCCTTTAAGAAGAAAAGTATATCATTTCACTACCATAAATATAACATATGGTCTTTTAAATGCAAAACGGTTGTTCTCTTGGGTCTCAGGCCTTTACAAAAATTTCTTAACTTGAAACGTAATAACTCAATTGTATCAAAGAAATACACATACATATCTAATTCTCATTTGGTATCCAAGAACATCACGCGTATGAGTAATAACGTATTTCAATGAGGCAAATATTACTTATACGTCATGTATACCTTATTCGAAATTTGTGTTCATATTTTTTAATTATTGTAGTTTTTGACCTTTATTATATATTTGATTGTATTTTTTTATAACTAAGTGCTCAAATTTTAGGACAAAAAGTAAAAAGAAAAATATATATACTTAAGACCAGCCAGTGCTAGACAAAAACTGTATGATAACATGGCTGTTGTTATCATTAAATTCGACACATTTCTGATGTTCGGCCAAGAGCAGCATGCCAACAGTGCATGTTTCGCTATTAATGCATTAACTGGTGGCACGTTTAGCTCTTTGTGGATGTTCGAGTTTGAAATACACCGGGGCGCAGCTGTAATTATTCGTAAAATCTTATCTTGGCGCCTTTGAATTTTTTCTACATTAGAAGCTGTGGCGGTACCCCATAGTTTGAAGTTTGTTTGTTTTTCTGCTAGTGAACCAATGTATTTGCACTGTGATTTTTCCAGGTTAAGCTTCTATCGAGATGTATGCCGAGGTATTTGACCTCTAAGTTTTGAGGTATGGTCTGGTTATTGATTTGTATAGGAGAGCATGATTCTCTACGCTGTGTGAAAGTTAGACAAGTACATGTTTGTTCGTAATTTTTATTCTACAAAACTTAAATAAAAAATGAGATCTTGTAAAGTTGGCATATCGGATGGTTTCAGCAAAAATAAAACGGGTCCCAATATACTACCTTGGGGTTGGGGCGAGCTTAAAAAATCGACCAATTATGTAACTTTTTAAAAATGTGTAAAAATTAGGGAGAAGGTTTTGCTTTAACTTGTAAACTAGATCTTCATGCCATACTTCATCAAATGCTTGAGAAACGTCTATAAAAACCGCAGAACAATATTTATTTCCTCGAAAGCTTTTTTTACTACATTTACTAATAATCGCTGTTTTCTAAAAAAATAATTCGTGGTTCGGAGTACATTCTTTTTCGCTTAAAATTGGGTTTAGCTTAGTAATTATTGTTTTCTCAATAGTTATATTTGACATATATAAAATACTTATTGGCCTATATGAGTCTACATTTTTGTGATCTTCTCCTTGCTTAGTAATAATAGTAAAATAGTAATAAGAGAAACCTTGCAGTCTGAGGGAAAATACTTAAGAATGGGCGAAAATACTTAGAATGGTGTTAAAATAAATAGAATTATTATAACTGATATCTGGGCAAGTTCTATTATAATCTTGTTACTTGTTTGGTCAAAACCATAGGCCTTTTTGGGGCTTAAATGAGCAATTGCCCTTTACACACCTTGTAAGTTCAATCTAAAGGGGATTGCTGCTTTAGCATCTATCGGTGGCAACTCAACTAAATTAAAAGGTATATTCGGCATAAATATGGATTTTAAATGATTAACAAATAATTTGCGTTTTTCGATATTATCCCTTGCCCAACCGCTGCATGAAGTACGTAAGGGAGACTTACGTATGAGAGTTCTTTTTAGGTTTCTTGTAGTACGACATAATAAATAATCCTAGATGTCTGCAGAGCAAATTCGATTATATCTTGTTTGTTGCCTGGTTATTGTTGCATGTTGAACAGCTTATTTGAGTTTTTATCTAGATTAGTAAGACACGTCTTTTGGTCTTTTAACGGTATATTTTCCGAGCAATAAGTTCTAAGATATTTTTTATATTTAAGCCAGTTTACGCGAGTGCTGGTCGTCGTTAGGAATCCAGTCAGTAAAACTATTTCCCGGGGGTTACATGTTAAACAAAAGTAGGTGAATGATCTGACAATAATTTAAGTGATGCTTTAACGATTAGCATATCTCCTGGAAGAACCTTTGCTACGCCAAAAACAATAACGTCAGGAATTTTCTGTGGATCTGAAGGCCAATCATTTTTCTGAAGGCCAATCACTTTTACCGCATTTTTGAAATTGCATCAAACAAGAGTGGAGTGGTTAGTCTTGGCCCCCAGAATGCGCGTTGTATTTGCCAGCTGCTATAAAACGGGGTCATAGTAATTTAAAAAAGTCTCGGTACTGACTCTCCGATTCTAACTATGTTTCGATCAAAGTCCTCGAGACAGATGTTATTTGCTTGCATGTAGTCGGTACTGAAATCACACAGTCGATAGTGCTTATGACGGACCTTTATTATATAGTATTGCAGAACCTACATATTTTACGTATCGTAAAAAATAGTTTTTATTAAAAAAAACAATTTTTTGTTAAGTGTTATATGAAAATTTAATTTAAAAAATTTTAACGTGTTGAAAGTGCATAAGGTACACACGTGTATAGTCACTACACAAGTCATCATAATTATGATAATATTGTATGTGTAAATATTGTAAGTATTTAAGTGAGTATCAACTTTGTTGCCACTGTTTAAAATAAATATTTGTATTAATTTTAATTTACTTATTAATTGCTTTGCTATAATTGAACCTTACGATGACACACATATTTTGTATAGAAAGCATTTATTTTATTATTAAAATGTTGCACTGGAGTGAACTGAACTTATTTGATATATGTATATTTATATGTATGTATATAGTTCCTAGTAAGCATTTTGCAATTACCAAAATATATATAAAATATACAACATTACACAAATTGAGCAGTTTATATTAGTAATATTATTAATTTATTGTGTGTAAACTTATCATTTCGGTTTATTAATAATTCGATTTGGTTGATAGTTTCCTTCTCTTTTACCCACATATACCTTTCAGTTACAATTACTGGAAAGGTAATCTTAAAGTAATTAGTGTCAATTTGGATATAACATCTAAATTGATAAACACTAACATTTTTTTACAATACATCATCTATATATTTATATTTAAAAATTGTAGTTAGTCATTGGGACTGCCGATAGAAGTGAACACTAATAAAACTTACAAAGAAAATAATGTACAATGTAATAGTTGACACTTCACATTGATAAGTTAATTTTAAAAGATTCAAAGGAAAGAAAATATATTGTACTGACCTTCTTTATGCTTGTGTCGTGTACACTCTCCTTGAGAAGTACGGAGTATTATATGATTCGGCACAATATTTGTAGTTAAAAATATTGTACTATGACTAAAACTGATATTGTATGCAAAAAGAAGCAAAACAAAAAACAAAAGAAGAATATAAAAACATGTGCTTGTAATTTGTTAATCATGTAAGTATATAATTTAGAAAAACTACATACATGGAGTAGAGAATATAGTAATATTCGCTTTTGTTCAAATTTTAAATGTTTATCTATAACGATTCAAAAGATAAGGTCATATAGATCAAACATCATTAGCTATAGGGACACCCTTTAATTTCAATCTTTATACTTGTTGCTATAGCGGACATAGTAATACACGTTCTGTGTAAACTGTGTAAAATTCTGTCTATAATGGTTCCAAAGATGGGGCTATATAAGTCAAATAACATCATCTATTGGGACACCCTTAAAGTTAAATTAAACACTTGTTATTATAATGGACATAGTAATAAACATTCTGTCCAATTTTCAAGTGTTTGTCTATAACGGTTTAAAAGGTCAAATGACGTAAGAGAACACCCTTTAATTTTTTAATTTAGTCTTGTATTACCGGTTCAGAAATGACTGAGTTTTGCTGGCACAAACCACCTATCTAACTACATATTTTTAATTCCTAATGAAAGACTTACTTAAATAATATTTAATAAATTTAATATTTAAATAATATTATTATCTATAAAGTTTCATAAAAAACTTACATATATGTATGTAAGTATTAAGTTTTTGTTTATTCCTAATCATAAAATAGCATTTTGTTATTTAAAATACTGTATGTACATAAATATATATGTACATAGTTTGGTTTATTTTAAAAAGTCCAAATATTCTTTAAATTTCACTCATTTGTTGACACAATGTTAATTTTAACAAAGAGCCGTAAGCAACATTGCAATATATGGGTTTGAAAAAACAAAAACATGTGCTAATATACTCAACATGTTTATATTGCTCACACTATTCTCTCTGTATGGGTGTGTGATCCATTAATGTGAGTCATGCAGATCTCTACTGCATATGCATGCCTATCATATTTTTTTCTCGCAATTTTTATTTATTGTATCTTCAATATAATTGAACTATCAATAATTACTCATATCTTAAGTCTAAAAATATACTTGTTAAGTCCAACCAGTGCTGGACAAAAAAATGTATGTTTCACGGTTACTGTAATTTTTGGGTTATCCCTCTGATGTACGGATGAGAGAAGCAGTGTCCCTCCTTCTTAGTAAAGCTAGAGTAGAATTTCTGCCAATTAGCCAGTTTAGTTGGACTGCTTTCAACTTCATTTGCGTTAACTTTGTTTCTATGTGCCGTTTCCATGTAAGGCGCCGGTCAAGATGTATGCCGAGATATTTGACATCTGAAAGCTGAGGTATCGTTTGGTTATTTATCCGAATAGGGGGGCAAGATTTTCTGCGCAGTGTGAAAGTTATGTGATTACATTTTTGTTCATTCACTTTTATTCTCCATTTGTTCAACCATTTTTCTAAATTGGATATGTGGTCTTGTAAATATCGTGATGCTACTTCGGGTCTTTCGTGAATGCTCAAAAAAGCTGTGTCGTCAGCAAATGTCGATGTGTGAACTCGGTTACTAGTTGGCATGTCTGAAGTATACAATAAGTATATAAAGGGCCCCAATATACTACCTTGGGGAACTCCGGCTTCGATTGGCTGGGGAGAGCTCAAAAAATCTCCTTCTTTCACAATAAATTTTCGTTCGGTTAAATAACTATCTAGCAGCTTATATAGGTTTACGGGCAAATTCAGTTTTAGCTTATATATTAGGCCTTCATGCCATACCTTATCGAATGCTTGAGAAACGTCGATAAAAAGCGCTGAGCAGTATTTTCTCTCTTCAAATGTCTTCTTAACAACATTGACTAACCTGTGAGTTTGTTCGATCGTACTATGTTTTTTCCTGAAGCCGAATTGATGGTTTGGAATACATCCTTTGTCGCTTAGAATAGGGTTAAGCTTAGTTATTAACATCCTCTCAAACAGCTTTGACATATTTGACAAAAGGCTTATAGGTCTGTATGATTCAAATTTTGTGTGGTCTTTTCCTGGTTTAGGAATCATGGTAACCAAGGACACCTTCCAATCTGTGGGAAAGTACTCAAAACGTAAAATGGCATTAAAAATAAAAAGAACGATTCTGCGAGCTACACGGGGCAACTCAATTAACATCTTGTTACTGGTTTTATCAACGCCAGGGGCTTTTTTGGTGTTCAAATCCGTTATTGTCTTTTCAAGATCACCAAATTCAAATCTTATCGGTACTGCAGCACTAGCCTCGAGAACTGGCAACTCAACTATATCAGTCGATATATTTGGGGTAAAAAGCTTTTTCAAATGTTCAGCAAATAAATTTCCTTTTTCGGTATCACTCCTTGCCCAGCCTCCAGCTGAAGTTCGCAAGGGAGGCTTACGTAAGACTGGCCTTTTAAGGTTTCTACAAGCACGCCATAAAGAATAATCTGATTGAGGAGTTGCGTCTAGGTCTCCCAAATAGTTTTTCAGGGATGCTACTCTTCGAGATTCCAGCATGTCTCTTAGCCGGTTCGTGCATTCTTTAAGTCTGCTTTTGAGTTGAGGAGATCTCTGTGATTGCCATTCTCTACGCATTTTTCTTTTTTCAGCCAAGAGCCGTTCGATATCTGCAGAATAAATTTGATTGTATCTAGCTAATTGTCGGGTTATTGTTGAATGTTGGGCAGCTGATTTGAGGTTTTGGTCAAAATCAATAAGACTCCGCTCTACGTCTTCAGATGTTCTTAGCGGGATGTTTTCCGAACAATGAGTACTAAGATACTTTCTATATTTCAACCAATTAATGCTTGTGGTAGTCATTGATGATATGATGTTTTGTTTGTCCCATATATAGACGATAGTAGGTGAATGATCTGAGGATAATTCAAGTGACGCTTCAGCTTTAATCGTTTCTCTCGGTATACCCTTAATCACGCCAAAATCAATAACATCCGGTATTTTTTGTCGATCAGTAGGCCAATAGGTGGGTTGTCCACTCGATATCACAATCAGACGCATTTTTGAAATTGTGTCAAACAAAACACGACCTTTTGGAGTTATTAGGCGTGATCCCCAAAACGTATGTTTAGCGTTGTAGTCGCCTGATGCTATGAAACAGGGACCTAGTGATTTGAAGAAATCGCTGTATTGACTCTCTGATATTTGAAACCTAGGAGGTGAATAAATCGAAGAAATAACTAAGTTTTGATGAAATTCTTCAATACAGATGTTCGTTGCTTGTAGGTAATCTTCACAAAAATCACACAGTAAATAATGTTTGATTCGAGCCTTTATTAGTATTGCTGAACCACCACATGCTCTGCCACGGGCGTCTTTGGTGGCTATCATATCAATCATACACCTAAAAATAGAAACTAGAATTAGGTGACGATGACGCGAAATCAATGGTTTTTCTTCAACCAAAAAGTGCTCAACGTTCTTAAAGAAGTTTTCACTTCAAAAATCTTAAAATGAAATGAAAAATTCTAGATCTAGATATTTTAAATTTCTCAGAATGCTTGTTTACGTTTTTGATAGTCTTTGATTTAATAAAAGATTCTTTTTTAATTAAGTAAAGAAAATTGGTTGAATTATGATACAAAACCGGTATGCGAAGTTGTGTAAAATAAATTGCCCAAGTTCGGATTAAACTCACACATAAATTGTTTCATACATTAAACATGACATTAAAAGCACCATCAACTTATATTGTGCACATTTTCTTTTTGAGTTTTAGCTAGTTAACAACACTTATTTTCGTATTAATTTGAAAAGCTAAAAATTAAAAAAAACTGTATATAGAGGAAAACAAAAACACAAATCTACGCACATACTACGATTTAAGTATATTATATGAGAATATATCTCATCCTATAGAAATATGTACATGCAATAAAAATTAATAATAAAATGATTACACAGGGCAATACTGATTATCCAGCACGGATAATCAGTATTGCCAACAATGATAATGATATAGTGATCTAGTTCTTAGTCTATAAGTTAATTTTTTTTTAAATTCACCCTGTTTCTCGGTATATATCTTTATGTCAAAATAATTAAAATATTTTTTTATGTTTAAAATAACTTTTTATGTTTTTCAATTGTTTTGATTCCTTGTACTCAAATTCTAATGCCAATATCTAACCAGTACTGTTATATAAGATAATTATTTTTGGTTGTACTGTATTTTGTTAATAAAAAATAAATAAATTAATAAATAAAAATAAAATATTGAAGAGTTTGCACCAAATAAATAAGCGTAACACTACAACGGTTCCTTCGATTTGATTATTAGATGAATTATATTTAAATTGTCATCAAATTTTTCTTTTATAAAAGTCATAAAAAACTAGAACCATTAGTTTTGAATTTATTTAAATTATGCAGATGATATTTTATTTAAAAAATTTGAATCAGTAATAACTTCCCGTTTATGGTACATGTTTTGGTAAAACAACAACAACGTCAAAACTGAACAGTTGCCTGAGCAATATCTTCCAATGGATGAGGAAGTGGTCATACTCAAAACTAGCTTACTGAACACTTGCCTACTCATAAAAACTCTGACAGAGTAAAATGAACTTTCTATACTTGTGAGTGCCGTGTTTACTCGTCTCATTTTCGAAACAGTGTCAGTAGTTGTGTACAATTTTGGATAAGGCTCAGTGCATTTTGCTACACTACTGCAAGTGTTTTTTCTTTATTTCTTAAGAATTGAAGTAATGTTGTTAAAAAAATTCTGTGTTGTTTATTTGTACACTCGAACTCGTGTTTCACTCAATGCATAAAACTGCTTGAACTCGCCCAGGTTAATTGTGGTTATGTTCAACAAATACTCATGCTTATTAACACTTGCTTATGGAAACTCTGCAAGCTCATCGTATTTAGCTCGCTGTTTATTATTGTCCACTAATCGTTACTCGTGTGACATTACTTCATGTATTTTCAGTGAAATATTATAACGAAATATTATATGAGCTTCGTTTTTTGTACTTTAATCAAAATGAATGCAAATTTTCGAATTTCGGTTAGTTAAACCATATTGATGCAACTGTTTTCGATTTATGAATGTTTTGAAAAACGATTTGTACCGAGAAGCAAAACTATATTTAAAGGCTGAGAACTCTCTTATCACATGTATAACAATAAATTCCAAAATGGCCCGTTGTAGATTATTTTGTCCCTCCTATGTTATTTTTTTTTTTAATTTAAGCAATAACCAAGGCATAGCTTTATAATGATGTTTTCACATTGAAAGCGCTGATCAGCAAAACCCAAAGAATAACCAGTTTCGATGGTCTTCTGAACACGATTTCATAAAGGGTATTACAACAGTATTTAATTTTTTGGGGAAAAAATGCAATTACATATTTAACCTTTAGGTATGGAACCTCAAAGCGGTTTTGAAAATTTAAAAATAAACATAATTTGGCAGTGATGTAAATATACAAATTACAAGAAAAATTTAACAGCTTTATAATATTTGTCCCACTGTTCTATTTAGCAAAAAAAAAAAAAAGGTAAGAACCCTTTTTCTATTTCAGCAAAAGGATTTCAAGGATAATGAAATGTGAGAAAGTTATGTGAAATGAACATGTTTGCAAAATATTTAAGTTTAATTTTATAAAAACTCTCATAACTTGGCATTATTTTTATTCATATTAAATGTTTATAAGTAAAATAGTGCGTGAGTATGCATTTTTCCAATGTATTGGTATGCGTTCGTATGCACATGCGGGTGTAAGTATAAATCTTATATGAGTTTAAATAAAATCCTTTTCTTTTTCTTAAGTCCTTTTCAATGTTCATATTTATTTTATATTGAGATTTGTGCATTTTGGTTTTAGTTTCTAATTTCTCATTTCACATTCTTATCGTTTTGTTTACTGCTTTCATAAAAAAAACCTCTTAGGGTATTGGTGTAACCAGGTGCATGTATGTTTGTATGTTGTATTTATGGGTTTGTGTTAGTACACGATTAAAGGAATTTCTATGCGTGTTTTATTGTCTGGTTTTAGTGGTATTTTATGTGTTTTTCTCTTCCCAGTTTTATGAGTTTTCTTTTCTTTTCATGCTTTTTTCTTTGTGGCATTTTAACACTTTTCTTTTGGTTTATGATATTCTATTAAAAAAGTATGTGTTTTTTTAAATTAAGTTTTTATGTTACTTTGTTTTTATAATACTGCACACTGGGTTTAAATGATAAAGAAAAATGCAATTTAAGCATTTGTAAAATATGTTGTGAATTCCCCTAAGGTTTGATAGGTTGAAAGACAGAACAGGAACAGGTGTAGCTGTGAAAACAAGTATTTTTATTTTTAATGCCATTCTAAGCTTTGAGTACTTTTTCTTAGACTGGAAAGTTCTCTGAAATTTATAATACCTAAGTCAGGAAAATATTAATTAAAGGATGAATTATATGATGTCAAAACTATTTTAGAAAATATTAGTAACTCTGATCATCCAAAAAAGACAGCACGTCATAATTTCACAATCGCACAGATTAGTAAATATAATAAAAATGGCCCTTGAGGAAATAAAGTATTATTCTGCGCTTTTCATAGTCAAAGTATGGCATGAAGACTTAGTTTACAAGGTAAAATAAACTTGCCCAAAAACTAAGACATCTAGCACACTGGGATCATTTTGACGATTTTGGCTAATGTGTTCTTCTTATGCTCGCCTGAAACTTCTATCATCGGTAGAAACTTTGAAGAAGAGGTGCAACCAATTTGATAACATTTTAGGTCTGTTAGAAATAAAACCAAAAAATGTTGTCAGACGCGTTGGAAATTCCTAGAAGCTGTTGTTGTGAGGATTTAAGGGATGTATGAACCATTGAAGACAGTAAAGATTTTTTTTCACTTGCATCAAATATTGATAATATAAGTTTTCAAAAATATATTTTAAGAATTAATGACAACGTAAATAAAATGTTTCAAAGCCAGAGTACAGAAATTCAAAATTTATATAATGAAATGGAAAAATTCTTGAAAATTGTAATGGGCAACTTTTAAAAACTAGTTTGCTTAAAACTGAAAACTTCTAATTGATTATTAAAAAAAAACAATTTTTTAGGTTTTGAAGACATTTTTTTTGGAACGCTTATATGCTAGAGACGTATTGACATAAGCACAAATAGATGAAAAAGAAATAAATGGTATCTATACAAATAGTAAAATGAAATATTTTTTGCAAATGTTGTTGGTGGTGCAGTTAGTAATCGGAACGGAATACAAAACAGCCATTTTTAGAATTCTTGTCTGTCCGTATGTCTGTAAAAACTACTGGATGAAGTTTAATACAATTTTGTGAGGAGGTACATTAGTATCTCGGTTCAAATATAGAGAAAAAATAGTGGAAGTACGCAAATTTACTGATATAAAGGTACTGCAAACTTGACAGAATTAAATTTAAATTTTAGAATTTTATATAAAGCCTGAATACCTCACAGCTAGTTTTTTATAATTGTGTTAATTTTTATATACAGCTATGTGATCAAGGGTCTAATCAACTCATTCGATATCGAGTAAAATCTCTCGTAATTTTTCGTTTTGGTATCATGGCACTCGATATCGAAAGGAAATGTTTCTAAACCGTTTTTTCTTGTTCACTTGTTGGCTTGTTATTAATCTATTACATTTTGATAAAAATAACGATGCGATACATGTCGAATGGCATAATTAGCTTACACGACTCGTATAGAATTTGTTATTCGATACGATAGTTTACTCGATATCGATATGCGGTGATTAGGCCCCAGATATTATCAAGACTTGATTTAGAAAAAACACTCAAAGTTCTAGGTCAAGTTAACTTATTTAATATTATTAATGAAAAAAGAAAATTGGTTTTCTGAAATTATAACAAAAATTTCCTATTTTGCTGAAGACAGTGACAGAAAAGAGCTAAAAACTGAATCCAGGCAATTAAAATAATTAGACAAAAACAAAATTAACCTGATACATAAACTTATTGCATTATAGGACAAAATATGAGATCAGCAAACGAGGGATTTTAGTCTTTAGTTTCCCATTTTGACTTAATTTATTAAAAAAATCCTTGTTTTACCACATTCGTCAGCAAATGTGGACAGAGTATTTAGGTAAATATAAATAAGACTAAAACCAGAGCCCCCCAGCCAAACCCCTAAGGGTCTGTGAGCACATACACAATCTCAACCAGAATCTCACAAAGTGAACAAAACATGTAAAAATTTTAAATCAGTAGCATACTAGCTTTCAACAATGTAGGTTTGTGTCACTTTGCTAAATATTTAGCGAACCAATGCATTTTTATTTTAACCACTTTTTTTGGTTTGGGGGCCTTTGGACTAAAGTGAGAAAGATCTCTGTATTCATCAGAATTCTGTTTTATTACTAAGATTTGTTGATTTAAGAGTTTTTTGATATATTTTGCCTTTAATAAAAAATTGTTTATTAATAAAAAAGCATTTGACGTTTTTATGACGATTTCAGTTAGCTATTTTTACGATAATGACGGTTTTTCCCAAAAATATGAAGATATTACCTCTAAAAAATCTGGCAGCTATGTCTGGGATATTTAATTACAAGACAGTAACTTTTTAAAGGCAGTTAATTATGGTGACTCTTTGGCGACATTGTCAACAAATCGTCTACATTTTTATATTTGAAAAAAAAAATATATGTTTATTTTAAATATTCAGAAAATCAATATAAATTGTGTTTCAAATCATCAAAACGGCATAACACCTTACTGGACATTCTGGCGGAGTATAAAGTTTTGCTAGACAGAATTGTTAAGTAAGATATGGTTGCTACAAACTTTATTTTTCCCAAGTAGGAGTGAGTAAAAATTAAAAGAACTGGACGCTATTTTCGCCATTTGAAAAAAAAGAGATTGCGTGATTATCCATATGTGTTTAAAGTTTTAATAGGTAAACAGTCTGTTGTTTGTTTTAAGTTTTGTAATATTTTGACAATTATTTTTTTTCATAATATTTAGATGTTATTTCAACTTTTTGTGAATTTTTGGATAAAACGCTTCGAGCAGCATTTCAGCGGCAAAAAAAAGGAAACTTTTTAAACAAATAGGTCGAGACAAAGCAAAATCAAACGGAACACAAATGAAGACACTTCAAACAAAGATTAATTTTTAACATTTTTTTAACTGAAATTATTTATAATCATACTCTTAACAATCTTATTGAATTGTTCGTAATAATTAATTTTAACTTTTTTAACTTAAATTTTTTATAATCATAGTCTTGAATTGTTCATATTAACATACGAAAAATTTAAATTTTAGATTTTATGTTAGAAAACTGTTAAAAATTAACACTTTTTAGTCATTTATTTATTTTTTAATAAACCCACAAAAGTTAAGAAAATATGCATTTTCATTGTCTAATCTATTTCAGAAAAGTACCAAAAGTGTAGACTAGAATTACTAAAATGTACTAGAGAATCACTAGTTCCAATGTCTACATATGGTCCCAAAAGAACTACCTAGTCAATAGTAGCAATGTCAGTAGTGGATTTTCAATGACATGCACATGTTAAATGTCTATAGTAAATAGCATTGTCTGGGGTATAATGACACTAGTACTGGTGACTGTGTCAATAGTAAGTCAGTACAGATTCACTATTGACACTTCCTGCAGGGTAGTTTATTTGACTATCAGTTCACGGGTTATGGGTTTGAATCCCACCAAACCTTCTGGGTATTTTCAATACAACGGATTAAAGTCTTTGTTGCTATGCAGCCAGCACAATATTTCGACATTCTAAAATGTTTCCTACGGATTTCTGGCAGATTTGTCACGCAAAATTGATTTACGGCATGTCTGGTCGCTTTCTGATAGATTTCGTACAAAAATATCGGCATGATTTTTGTTTGTTTTAAATATTGACATTTTTGATAAGTATCTGAGTGATTTCATACAGATATAATTTAATTGTAACTTATTTCCTGTCTGTCTGTCTGTCTTTCTGTCTACTTTCGCATCACGTAAAAACTATTACATCGATTTGAACAAAATTTTGTGAGGAGGTACCTTAGTATCCTGATTTCAATATAGGATACTTTTTTCGGCAAAAATATCTTATTTCCATGAGAAGGTGGAGAAAAAGCAGTGATTTAAAGATACTGCATATTTTAAGATGGTTGCGCAACAGCCTGCCTGTTTGGATTTGTATTTGTACTTTGTGGAACTACATTGTTATTAAAATATTTTAAACATCTTTTGCAGAGCTTAACAATATTTTTTAGAATCTTAGAATTTTAAATAAATTTTAGGGATGGTTACCTTTATATAAAGTAAATACGTAAGAATCTTAAAATTTGATGTGGTTTTACTTTCAAAACAAAATTGAACAAAATATTTTCAGGACTCATACAAAGTGTGTGGGCACACCTTAGTTTAAAATATATTTGCAGAGAAAACGATTTCTCATGATTTCTATATTATGACCCTTCAAATACTAGTATCTTTCTAACACTGATAGATATTTTCTCTGTCCAAAATACTAACTAAAATTTAGAGTACCTCTATTGAACAAAGAAGCATAAGTCGCTTTAAACACGAACAAAGTTACAAATTCTAATTAAATCGGACAGCGAATTTTAGCGAATAATCATCTTTTCTGACGAATTATATTCTCATCTCGGCGTCTTTGTCAACAACCTAAATTGCTGTATCCGGTGTTCGAAGAAGTCATAGTCGGGGATCCAATTCATCCGCAAAGAGTCTCAATTTCGTATAGATTTTGGAGTGGTGGTCTCCTTTTTTGACGAACATGCTGATGAAAACGCTATTTAAGTCAACGGCGCGTTCTACAAAGCCATGGTTACAGACTTTTTAGGACAAGAAATGGAAGGTATGAACTTTAATAGTCCTCGGATTCAGCGGGATAGTACAGTGAGTAACACAGCGCATCAAATAATCGTTCTTTTGCGCACTAAGGTTGGTAATCACGTTATCAGCCGTGGTGGCGAGGTGAATTTGCCAAATCGGTGTTGCGATTTCACCCCTTTAGACTTTTCGTTTTATATCATCCTTAAATAAGGATGATTGATTCAGTTGATCATAGTATCTTTCTAATGAAGCTTATGCACTTTTTTTCTTTTTCTCGTACTTCAACACGACTTTTATCATCGTATTTGAGAGACAGTTGGAAATATGTTTATGCGAAAAATGCTTGTTCTCGCCCATTAAAGTTATCCAGAGAAGTGCCTCAAGGGTCAATTCTTGGTCCACTTCTTTTTTCATTATACATCAACGACTTACCAAATCAACTGTCCCATTGCGAAATTCATATGTACGCAGATTACGCAGTTACACTTAAGCAGTGCAGTACACTCAGTTGCCCAAAACATTGTGCGTATTAATGATGATTTAAATAAAATAGTTCGCTGGGCATCTGCAAATGGACTTTTGCTAAACCCTCTAAATTCAAAGTGCATAATAGTACACGAGAGAACGATCAGTCCTATTAACAATGTTGACATTTTAATTAATGGGAAAAAATTGAAATCGTGAATAGTGCTAAAAATCTCGATGTAATCTTCAGTAATAACCTTACCTGGAATAGTCATATTAATACACTTGTAGGTAAAATATACGTGAAGTTAAGGTCCCTTTGGCTAACACAGTCTTATACATCCATACACATAAGAGAACAGCTCGCCAAATCCTATCTCATTCCTGCCTTACTTTATGGATGTGAACTTTTTGCAAGTTGTGACTCTATTAGTAAACACAAGTTAATTGTTTTATACAAATATATTTTGAGATATACCTATGGACTGCGAAGATACGATCATGTTTCTAATTTTTCCTCAAAACTATTCGGTGTATCTTTTGAAACATTACTTAAAATTCCTGTTCTCTTATACTTCCACAAAATTATTTATTTATTATATTTATTTGTAAATCCCCCGATATCTTTATGATAAAATAAGATTTGCCAGATCTCTTAGAGGTAAGAAGATCATTATACCGAACCATCGTTCGGGCACGTCTTTGGAATCTTCTCCCAGCAGCCCAACAAATTAATAGCAACGCAACCAGTTTTAAAAAATTCCTGTTTAATAATTACACTTGATTTTATTTGCTATAATTAGTTTTAATTTTTTTTTAATTTTTAAAAAATTTTTTTTAATAATTTTTTAATTTTTAATTCTAACTTTATAATTTTTTTCTTTTTTATTAGGGTTCCGTACACAAAGTGTAAAAACGAAACCCTATTGTTTTCGCTACAATGTCTGTCCGTCTGTCCGCCTGTCCGTCTGTCAGCGCCTTTTATCTCTGGAACCGTAATAGGTAGACTCTTGAAATTTTCACAGATGGTGTATAGTTGTTGCCGCTATAGCAACAAATACTAAAACTTATAGGGTGTTCCAATAGAGAGGTGTTATTTACGAAAATGTGTTTATTTCTTGAACTGTAGGAGGGATACACTTGAAATTTACAAACTGTAATTAAAACTTAGTTCACTATATAAACAAGTATAAAAAAATAAAACTAAAAATTAAAGGGTGTTCCGATAGTGGTGTGAAATGCATGTATGCGACATAAGTTTTGAACCATAATAGGTAGACTCTTGAAATTTTCACAGAAGGTATATAGCGATGGCCGCTATAACAACAAAAATTAAAACTTATAGGGTGTTCCGATAGAGAGGTGTTATTTAGGAATATGTGTTTATTTCTTGAACTGTAGGAGGCATACACTAAAAATTTACAAACTGTAATAAAAACGTAGTTCGCCTTATATACAAGTTTAGAAAATAAACCTAAAAATTAAAGGGTGTTCCGATAGTGGTGTTATTTTGATTTATAAGGCCTAAGTTTTGAATCATAATAGGTAGAATCTTAAAATTTTTTACAAAAGGTGTATAATTTTGGCCGCTATTGCAGCAAATAATAAAATTTATAGGGTGTTCCGATAGAGAGGTGTTATTCACAAATATGTGTTTATTTCTTGAGCTGTAGGAGTCATACACTAAAAATATGTAAGCAGTAATTAAAACTTAGTTCGCTATATAAACAAGTACAAAAAAATAAACCTAAAAATTAAAGGGTGTTCCGATAGTAGTGTGATTTGCATGTATAAGGCCTAAGTTTTGAACCGTAATAGGTAGGCGCTTGAAATTTTCACAGAAAGTATATAACTGTGACCGCTATACTAGCAAATACTAAAACTTATAGGGTGTTCCGATAGAGAGGTGTTATTCACGAATATGTGCTTATTTCTTGAATTGTAGGAGGAATTCACTAAAAATATGCAAGCACTAAATTAAAATTAGTTCGCTATATAAACAAGTCTGAAAAAAATAAACCTAAAAATTAAAGGGTGTTCCGATAGTGGAGTGATTTGCATGTATAAGGCCTAAGTTTTGAACCATAATAGGTAGACTCTTGAAAATTTTACCAAAGGTGTATAACTATGGCCTCTATAGCAAAAAATATTAAAACTTATAGGATGTTCCGATAGAGAGGTGTTAATTACGAATATGTGTTTATTTCTTACAAACAGTAATTAAAACTTAGTTCGCTTTATAAACAAGTCTAAAAAAATAAACCTAAAAATTAAAGGGTGTTCCGATAGTGGTGTGCTTTGTATGTGTAAGGCCTAAGTTTTGAACCATAATAGGTAGACTCTTGAAAATTTTACTAAAAGTGTATTACTGCGGCCACAATAGCAAAAAATACTAACACGTAGGGTGTAAGAGGAAACCAATTACTGTAACTAAAACTATGTTTGTTTTATAAACAAGTATACAAAATTGAACTTAAATATTAATGGGTGTTCCAATGTATATATCCTAAGTTTTGAATGAATAGGTGGAATCTTGAATTTTTTACAGGAGGTGTATAACAATGTCCACTATAACAAATAATAAAAATTAAAGGGTTTTCCGCCAGTGACGTGATTTGCATGTATAAAGCCTTATTTCTTGAACCGTAACAGGTAGACTCTTGAAATTTTGTACAGAAGATGTGTTGCCACGGCCGATATGACAATTACTAAAAATTAAAAGGTGTTCCGACAGTGACATGTTTTTCACTTATAGTGACTTATTTTTTAATCGCAATAAGTAGACTCTTAATATATTTATAGAAAGGAAGTTGCCATGGCCACTATAATGAATAATAAAATTAAAGGGTGCCCCTACAGTGACAAGATTTTATAATAGATACCCTCTTGAAATGTTTACAGTAGATGTGTTATTTCGGCCGCTATAACAAATACTTAAAATTGAAGTGTGTCCATTAGTAACGTGTTTTTCACGAATATTACCTTATTTTTTTTAACCGCAATAAGTAGGCTCCTGATATTTTAATAGAAAGTGTATTACCATAGCCGCTATAAAATCAATTACATATTAAAATTTAAAGGGTGTTCTAATTATGATGCAATTTTCGCGAATATTACTTTAATTTTAAAATTTAAGGGTGTTCCATAAGACATAAAGAAATAAACAACTGGAATTTTTAAATTATACTGAACATAGTACGGAACCCTACGTGTGTGAGTGTAAATCGCACTTGACTAATTTATTAGTTTTGTTTTGCCTATAATATATTTAAATTGTTGTGCGATTTTATCTATAAATTTATTTAACTATTATTTGTAAAATGTTTGAATTATATGTTAAAAGCGAGGCACAATATATTCTTGTACTTTAAATATAAGAGTAATCTTGTTGTACAGGATATGGAAATAAATAAATAAATAAATAAGCTGTGGAAATCAGGTCTGAAATATAACTAGATAAACTACTGTGATGCCAAGCACATTACTCAAATTAATAAAATTGTGTTCCCTAAACATTTGTTATTTCTAATAAAGCCAATAAAAAAGAAGTTCAAATTAGTTGACTTTATTTCTATTTTACCATATAAATATATTTTGAAGCAAAAAAATTTCTTTTAAAATTTATATAAGTTTATAAACAAAAAAGATCCATTTGTAGATTTAAATATATATTTTATGAGACTTACTTGGCAAATAGTACTTGGATATCTGCTTGATCACTATAGACTTCACGGAATGTCAGTTTGGAGTTGCTTTCCCAAACACTCAACGCTTTACGGAGCGTCATACGTATTTGACCTGCATTCGGCATTGATTGATTAACCAAACTGAAAGGAGAAAAAAGAAAATTGAGTATAAAGTTAATGAACAATTTTATTTTATTTTAAGTGTTAAGTAATAAAAGTAAAACTAAGCGGTAAAAAATATTTAGTTACGTAACTGAAGGGAGAAATATGTAATAAAACTGCATTTTTATTGACATGATATGTGTGAGTTAATTAACAAATCTAAGGTAATGAAATCATCAATGTTATTAAAAAAGTATTTGGTTTTGGTGAAAAGATTTTATTAAACAAGACTTTGATGAAGTTCTTATTTAACCTGCGGAAATCAGTTTATCAAAACTTATGGTATGTTTAAGTTTATTTATGCTTTAATATTGATAAGAAAGATAAGCTTTAGTATTGAAAAGAAAACGGTAATACTAAATTATAGTTAAACTACCAGAGTTAATTTTTTTGGCTCATTGTTTTTTTACTTAAATGGTGTCCTGGAATTAAGGAAATTTTAATGAAGTGATATATTTTTTATTGAATTATAAAAAACACAGGACGCAGTTATATATAGAAAGCGCATCAAAAAGTTGTCCTCCATAGCTTTGCTAGCGCATAAGTAGTTTTTCATAGAAATTTTCTATGACCTTTTGTAGCACAATTTCGTTAATACAGCGTGGGATTGTGGGATTTTTTGTTATAAAGAAGCTTGAAACACACCAAATCCCCTGGCACGTAACGTCGTAATGGTTCGTTGGGAAATATTGCCGTTATTAGCCAAACACCAGTGAGATTAATCCAAAATGAAAACAACTACCAAAAAGTATACTTTTTAATTATTTTTATTTTTAAGTATTTTTGTTAGCTTCCCAGGTCCACTGCACTAGTTCAATTTAGGTGAGAAACGCATGATAATAAAATTGGCGTGTCATTGGAAGGAAGTCTTCGGTTCACATTGAACTGACCTTCATATAAATAAGTGCTTAGGAGTAAGAAAAGTTCAATGATTCGTACTTAATTTAATAAACGGATCGACATTCAAATGAGAGACTATCACCAATAAAAATTCACAATTTATTTTACAGTTTTCATCATTGCCTATAATTGGTTTTTTTAATGCCTTCTTATAAAACGAATTTTTTAACACTAGAAAGACGGATCTTCTAATCTTCTTCAAAAATGACAAGTATAAAATGAACACGACATGCGGTCAGCAGGTGGAATTCTTTGGAAGTCTTTTTCTCAAAACAGCTTCACACCAGGTCGTCTTGCTGCTCATAACGTTTTGATTGAACATCCTAAACCTAGTCTTTACGTTACAGACCTAGCCATTATGTGACAGACCAGGTGAAAACATCGCTATAGACTAACAATTCTTTCCCATAAAAGCAATTTACCCAATATATGGCGATGACGAATAAAACTGACAAATTTGACATAAAGTTTTGGCTTTGCGTAGATGTAAAATCTAAATATCTGCTCAACGGTTTCACATATTTGGGAAGAGATTACTCTTGGAGAGGACATTGTAAGGCATTTTATGGAACTTTACATAAATAAAGGAAGAAATGTTACTACTGGCAACTTTTTTCCTCAGTAGCGTTGGCAGATAATTTGCTCTTTAAGCGCACAGCTCTAGTTTAGACAGTCAACAAAGGGTTGATTCACCATATGTGAAAAATTTTGAGTTAAATTTGCATGAATAAACAATTTTAAAATTGTTTATTCAAATTTAAAATTTAAAAATTTGAAATTTAAATGTAAAATTTTGCTTCTAAAAATTAAAGGTAGTCAAATGACCCTTACACGTCTTTTAAGGTATAGCAGTACTGCCGTCTTTCTAGTGTTAATGCTAACTTATCATTTATTAGAGTTAGAGATGACATTAAAGAAGCATTCGAGCAAATAAGTGCTTAGGAAATCATGAAATCACCATTTCCTTGTGGACAAATTCTTTATTTTTTTGCTAGGCTTAACATTGTTAGTTCGGTTGTAATTAAAGATGCAACCAATAAATAAAAAATTCTAGGAGGGCAACTGTGTGCCTCCGGTCGATAACTTTTTCATTACTTTATTTTAATGTTCATGTTTACCTCTGTCCACCCTGTGTAAAACAGGATACTCATAATAATTTCATGTGAAAAAATTTTCACAAAAGTTACAGAAACGGGTTATGTTATCTTATTGTGTATCAGATATCATGCACATCAATATCATTCAGTTTAGGCTCGTTTTCAAAGAATTATAGAATTATTTTCTAAAATCGCAATCGACAGTTTTGTCGACAAACGAAGTTATTAAACTTTCCTTACTTTAGAAATATTGTTAAAAAATTAAAACACACTGTTCTCCTGAGCAATTGTAGGGGGAATATCGGAGGACCCCTTTTCGACTCTCTCGTGCAATACTCCGGTTTTACTAATCACTAGCTAACCGTTATCAATTTTTTAGGTTGCTAATACTTTATAGAACAAATGCCGGGATACTCAATTTAAAAATATTAAAGAAACTAGCATCAAATTGTATTTAAATAAAGGGGCAGTTTACTTAACACCCCAAACCGAACATAATTAATTTTTCTATTCGAATATACTTTGAACTCATATTCTTTATGTAATATATGTATGGTATGTTGAGTGTAGGCCACTCCAGATTTTTATTTAAAACAAAAAGAGACAACAAACATCTCAAAATAAAACAGCAAAAATTTAATATTTTTTTAAAACAATGAAAAACTATGGCGAACCTTAAAAAATTCGATTGTAAATATGACAATATAAAGCTCGTCATCACTTAAGGGCAGTTTAGACAGTAAGACTTTACGTACGTAAAATCTAAGAGAAAATAAAATGAAAATAAATTCGTATGAAAAAATATAGATTAAAAATCGTATGGTTTTTTTTCTTACGTTTACACCATTGGTGTTGAATAAAATGAAGTAAAATTGAAACAGCTGTTGTTAAAACAATAAAAAAGTGAAAACAAATCAATAGTGCGCGTTATTGTGAAAAATATGCCAAATTAAAAAAAAAGTAACAAGGAAAAGGTTCTTGGTGTTGTACTAGCCATTGCCATAATAAAAAAACTGGAAACCAACAACTAAAACAAATTTTAAAAATTTTCACGTTCTTTTGCCAAAAGTTTTTTATTGTTTACAAAATTATTTGTGATGCCAACTGGATCTATTTTGCACTATATTCAGCGGTTTTCTGCTATTTTGACGAGTTTCGCCTTTGAAAAGTTAGCATTAATAAGAAAAACGCAACCCTGATCTAATAAAGTAGAATAGTTTTTGAAAATTTTCAAAACATAAAGAGAGCCGTAAGACTGCCAAATTTCCATCCGTATTTTCTCTCAATGTCGGACTGTTTCATTACATATTATGTTTAGACGATACTACTTGTACTCTTCTACACAAAAATTTGACATGTCGTATTACTTGTAGTATAATGTAAACCGCCCTTTATCGTAGTGAGCGATAACATGGTCAGATGAGTCCAAATTAAACCGATATCAGTCTGATGGTAAACAGTATTAATGGCGCAGACAGCAGGAGACAATTCAACGACATGATATCAAGCACGTCGAAGGCAACATCATAGAGTGTAGTTGGTTTAGATGATGGCATGTTGGTCCATTGCAAAAAATGTATGGCCTCGTGAGAAAGAAAGACTATTTAAATATAGATGATGAAATTATACAAAAAATAGTATGCGCAAACGCATAAGTAGTGTATTACTAAATAAATGGCTATGGACCAAGTATTAAAAAACAACATATTTTAAATGTTGTCTTAAAGTACAAAATTGTTAACAACTAAATAATAAATAATTTAAAAAAATAAAATATTAAATCGGTTCAATATTAATATTTTTATGCGCTTAAAAGTGCATTAAATACAAACATGCACTCATTTCTGCTCCCTACTGTATTATAGCCGAACTAGCCAGTGTATATTATGCTACTAGTTACTTTTAAACAATTTATTAATTAATAATGCAAATTCGTTCTTTTTTGCACATTTTTTTTGCCGTCATTTAAATGTAAAAATATTTGTGTTAGTTAAACAATAATATTAGCATACATATTACTTCTTATCATTGCGATGACAATTTGTCCAGGAATGTTTCCTCATCAACTCCACATTCACTATTTAATGAACATATGTATGCATGTCTGTCTCAGTTTATTTGCGTTGCTCTATTTATTTGCATTCACATCTTCTTAGCATAGCGTGTGCAATGTGTTTGTAATGGGACTACAGTTCATTTAACAAATATTCCAGAAACGTGCTCTCCATTCATTGTTGGGTCTTGGTTTTCTTTCCTTTTTTTTAATCTGTTGTACTCTACTTTGTTTACATTAATGTCGGCTCAACATGTCCTTCGCAGTTGTAGTCAGACTTTAGTATTGCAATCCTTATTATTAACAGCATCATTGACATCATTATTAAGTATTATTAACACAAACAACTCTACAGCAGCTGCAGCGGCTGCAGCAGCCGCAACAGCTACATCACCTACATCAACACTGTCTTCATCAATTTTCTGTTTTCTATGGATGGCATTTAGTTGCATTAGCTGGTTATTTGTACCTCTGGTTGCTTCTTCACTGACGCACTTGCAAACGTAGTCAATCATATATCCTTTCATTCCTTCGTTTTGTTCGTTTCTTTATTTGGGAGATTTAACAAAAAATATTTTATATTTATTTTACAGTTGCAGTGCATGCAAACAAAAATGTGAGACAGTCAGGCACAAATGAACGAAAGTACGAACAAACATTCCAACAAATTTGTAATTGAAATGGTTAAATAAACAAATCTACCAACAAGGCATCATTTAGACCAGGATTTCCCACACAACTTTGATTTAAAAAAATATATATTTTTAACACTAAAGAGAAAGAGAGATAAATAGTTTAATATCAAATGCTACCTACAGCCATTTGTAACCTCACAGTTTTGTCATGACATTATTGCCAGCATCAATGCCAGCCAACATTACCCACACTTCCGCCTATAATATGGTAACTTACGTCCATTCTATCCACCTGACAGACAACTTTATTTTCTACATTTATGGAATTTATTTAAACAAGGATTTCAGTTGGTTTTTCCTTTTCTTTTCCTTTTTTTGTATGACTGAATGAATGTATGAATGTATTATTTATTTTATATTTTTCTGTTTGGTTTAAAAATTTTATTTGTTGCTGCTGTTGTTTTGCAATCCCCTGAGATCCGTTAACAATATACAACTGGCACGTTGTAGTTGTGGCAGTCCATCCAGGTTTGTTCTACTACATAGAATGTTGTAAATGTATAAAGTAGCAAATACAACGTTAACACTGTTAACAGCAACAACAACAACAAATAAAACAACAACTCTGGTCATGATGTACAATATCAATTCATTGAATCCTTGTTTGTTGAAAGCTTTCGCAAAATATCTGTACATCATTCACATAAAAATAAATGTATGTATGTATGTATGTATGTATGTATGTATGTATGTATGTATGTATGTATGTATGTATGTATGTATGTATGTATGTATGTATGTATGTATGTATGTATGTATGTATGTATGTATGTATGTATGTATGTATGTATGTAAGTATGTATGTATGTATGTATGTATGTATGTATGTATGTATGTATGTATGTATGTATGTATATCTTAATTTAAAAGATACACTTTTGTATAAATTCATTCATACTTGCACTAGGGCATGATAAAATTTGCAAAAACAAGATTATCAGCAAATTGAAGCAGTTAAATCTTCGGTTTTGGCAACTATAATTTTGTCTTTCAAAATGTTTTAAAAGTGTAAAATCCAGTATATTTGGTGAGGTGTTATAGAGTCCATGAAAGCAAAAATTTGATTGTCATAACCTAAGTAAATTTTTGCATGTTTAAAGCACCTCTGATTAGTTATTCCGTTAAAATCTTTGAACATTTGTGGATGTAGATGTAGCAGTATATGCCTTCTTTACTCTGCCTGCGGTTAAAAAAGGGGCGATTATTCAAAAATAAACTCAAATTGCATAACGGAAAAGTGATGCGTTCAAAATCCATTCACTAGGCACATCTTTTTAATATGCAGCAATCGACTTTAGAAATTGACTTCATTCTCAATAATTCATAATTGTTTTTATTTACGATTTACCCAATTTTATTTTATTTTGTAATACTTTTGTGATTAGTTTTTAATAAAAAGTGGCCATGGTTAAATTTTATACTATCAGTACAACCCCCCGTCTACATTATATATAAAATGATAAACATTGCCACTAACATCAAGTGTTAAGTGTAGACGGCCCATGGTAATTTTTTCCATGTCTTAACATGGTTGTTAAAACATTTATTATAAAAGCTCTTTTATTGTGACAGCTTTATTTTCACACGGCACCATCTGTTGCGCAGCCGTACTATTACTATCTGCTTTGCTGTAAGCATTCAAACAACACTGATGGAAAAGAGAAAATTATGTTCAATCAGAACATAAAAAAAGTATTCGCCACCTATAACAACATAATCAAATTAAAACCGGTGCTCTGCATCTTGCTCAAATCGATGACTATGTTGCCAGCTGTGTTTTTGTTCTTTACTTTACATTATTCTAACTCTGCCTGTCTTTTATTTCAAAAGCTTTCTGTATATTTGCCGCCTGATTGCCTTTACAATAGACAGAAACAGGGCAGATATTTTTTTTATTCTCTTTTGCTCTATCTTAATGCTTTCACAATTGGACATAAACAAGATAGACAGATTTTTGAACATTATACTTTCGGATTTATTGTGTGTTTGAAAATCTGTGGTACATATACTTTGTTGAGAAATTTTAAGCAAGTAGACGCCGACTTGAGAAATATAATGTGAAGCAATACAAGAAATTATTGAAAAACAGGAAACAGAAACGAAAAAATGTTCAGTACGATAGTCATGAAATACACACTCTACCTCTTCAACCCCTTGGCAACAAATCTCGTCTGTCTGCCCTGTTTCTGTCTATTGTGAAAGGGGACCTAACGTTTGAGATTCACAACTAACCTAGCGTTTACACATGCAAGTGGAAGTTCGAAAAACACAATACACTCGCCGTTTTTAACCGACTTCAAAAAAGGAGGTTATCTATTCGTCTGAATGTTGCTTTTTTTATGTATGTAACCGCAGAACTCAGCCATTTCTGAACCGATTTTAAAATTTTTTTCTTTATTTGAAAGGTTATACTTTTAGGTTGGTCCCATTTTAAAATTAGTTCAGTATATTAAAAATTAAAGGGTGTCCCCATACAACATACATGTTTTTTACGTGTATTAAGAACCGTAAAGGGCACCAAATTAAAATTTTAAAAAATTCCGTGTCGCTATAGCTCCCAACAGCAGAAATTAATAAAAATATAAATTTAAAATTTAAAGGGTGTCTCATAGGTGATGTAATTTGACCTATATGCGACTATCTTTTAAACCGTTATAGACAAAACCTTGAAAATTTGACAGAATGTCGATTACTATGACCGTTATAATAAAATATATAAATATTCCAAATTTCAAAATTAAAGGGTGCTCCAATAGGTAATTTAATTTGATGTATATGGCCATACTTTTGAACAGTTGTACACAGACCGCTGAAATTTACAAAGAACCTGTGATGCTAATTCCGCTATAACAAAAAGTATAAAATTTGAATTTGGAAATAAAAGGGTGTCCCAATAGTTTATGTAATTCTATGTATGTAGCCAAACTTTTGAACTGTTATAGACAGACAGCTGAAATTTACAAGGAACCTGTATTGCAAAGTCCACTATAGCAAGTATACAATTTGAATTTAGAAACTAAAGGGTGTCCCCAGAAATTATGTAATTTGATCTATATGGCCCTATCTTTTGAACCGTTAAACACAAACACTTGAAAATTAGACAGAATATCCACTACTTTCTCTGGTATGATATCAAATATAAATATTTGGAATCATAATGTAAAGGGTATACATATGGTTAAACTTTTTAACCGTTATATACAGATAGTTGAAACTTACAAAGAATCTTTGTGGCCAAGTCCTCTATAACAACAAGTCTTTAATTTTAAATTGTAAATTTTAAATTAAAGGGTGTCCCAATAGGTGATGTTATTTGATCTTGAATGGTGTCCCCATAAAAGGTGAAAATAGCTTAAATTTTGAACAGTAATAGGTAGATGCTTGATATTCACATAGTCTTTACTTTTTTCCACTAATTTTGACGCATCTATTATTTGGTTTAAATCTAATTCTTACAGATTACGTCTTACATTTTTAGTTTATAATTGGTGCCCTTCTATCTGTTTTGAAGTCGGTTTTTTTTGCAAAAATTATTTACTAAAACACTCAAAGTTTTCAAAATTGTAGCTAAAGTAGCATGACATTTTTCGTACAAGTAATTTTGGATAGTTCACATGAATATTTTGAATATTCACTAAAAAGACAGTTGGTGTTATATTAGATATTAGATTTTATAAAAAAACAATTAATATTTATTGTTGGTAACATTGGTTTATAAATAAATAAAGTAAACATTTGACCAATTTTTGCAACTCTTTGCTTCGACGACATTTTTAAATAAACTTTTTAATTGCTTGTGTAAACGTGCATGTAACTTCCAAGATTTTCGCATATTTCTCCGCCATTTTCGGAGATAAAGCATGTGTAAAAGCAGAGTAATAAAAGTTTGGCTGCTGATATTTCAAGCACTTTCCCGCTAACCAGTTTAGCATATTTTTTACCTTATTCCCTTTGTTAATCGTCAAAATTGCCGCATAAAGGTTTAAGAGAATCCAAGTGTAATTGTTGATGAATAAATGTACCCACAACGCATCCCAGTTTATAGTTTGAACCCAACTTCTTCGACAGTGAGGATTGTAAAGCACTGGTGCTCGTTTTACAGACATAACGATAGAGACAGGCTGCATCAGCTTTAAAGAAATTTTCGAAAAGACATGAAGGTCGTTTTTCTGATGCGCTATTCCTTACGTAATCACAATCCAAAAATCTCTAAAAATCTTTCAAATGGAGCATGCGACTAGGTTCTAGCATTTTTCTGTTTTATAATTTTTATCCCTTAAACTTTATTGAAACTGAATGACTGTAAAATAACAAAACACATGTTTACTTTCTGCACCAAAGCAGCAACCTTTGCTTGTGTTTTGTAATTTTTTCCTCTCAGCGTTAATGTTTGTTCATTTGTATTTGTTGAAACCATTTTTTTAAGTTGTGTGTGAAAGCGATTGAGTTTTTATGTGTGATTTATGTGTGACCTTTAAATTATTATGAAATTTTCACTGAAAATTTATTCATTTTCAGCTTTGAGGGGTTTTAAAAATTCTCAACGAATCTGTGCATTTTATTATTAATGCGGTTTTTTCTTTAACAATGTCTTTTTAACTTTTTTGCTTTAATTTAAACATTAAAACTCCCAAAATGCCAATCAATAAACTTATATGGCCACCACTAAGTAACTCTACTTACTGCAGCATTTCACTGCTGCCATAATAAAGCCACTTTTACTGCTTTCATATGAAAGTGCAGTATTTGGGTTTTTGACAATATTTCTTTAGATTCTCTTTAAAAGAGCTACAAATTCACTGCATCGACATTAATATCGCTTACAGTGTCACTTTATGAAAATGACATTATCTTTGCCAATTTTTATTAAAATTTCAAAAGAAATATCACTCGGAAGAACATAAAAGAATAAGAAAAAATAAAAAAAAACTTTTGATTGAAAAATGAAAAAAGGAAAAAAAACGTTAAAAATGTTTCTTACTCCCGAGAAAAAAAAAACGCACGTATGTATGTTAACAACAGTAAAACTAGACGAAGATACTGCTAAAGGCATTAAATCAATTCAGTCCAAAGGAAAAGTTGTGTCTTTAAATGTAGTCAAATTGCTTGTGAAATAAGTAAAAGTTTATTTTTTTTAGCGAAAATTTGTTTAAAAATTGATTTGATTTAAAACGAAAAAATAAAATTGTTTTAGATACCGACAACTTTAGCAGAAAGTAAATTTAACACTTAATATACATTGAATATAAATGAGGCACAAATGTTAGAGCAAATTTAACCTTAAAAATAACCAGCACACAGTGGGAATTTACACATAAAAAAAATATAAACATAAATAAATCTGTGGGTATCTGGATTATGTTAAAATTTCACTTGGCTAAAGAAAATGTGTATTTGTCTGTTTTTATCTTCAGATATTTTTATTACTCTAAGTTTTTATCAACCAACAAATACACACAGCTCTGATTTGTCTTTTTCATATTTTCAATCTATATATAAAAAGAAGTGTACACTTTGATGTCACCACTAACTGCAGAAACGGGTCGACTGATTTTAGCGGCCCAGTGGTTCCAGAGATATGGCATTTATATTTTCCTATATATTCCCATACAAATATCAACAAAATAATCTCAATTTTCCATATTATGATTTTTTGTTGTCACTTGAAAAGTTACCAAACCATGTATCATAACGTATCGGTCTTTCTAATTGGAATGTTAAGCTGAATCTTTTCAGTCGGTGCTCCGATAGTCATTTTATTTGTGCGCTGACCATTCGATTTTTCACTTACTATACACCTGCATTGTATGTGTTACTTTTTTCTCTGCATTTCCTTAATCACCTCCTCGATTGGTTGAACCCGATATGTCATGCTGTTGTTTAGATGTATGCTTTGTCGCGTAACTATAATTGTTTTCCTCTGTTGATAGTGAACCTACAGGGTGGACAAAACCGAAAAAGGATAATAATTTCGCAGGAACTTAGAAGGGCTTTAGGGATGGACCCAGGCAACGCCGGGTAAAATACACTAGTTACATATTAAAGTTCAAGTCAAGTTTCGAATTCTTATCAGCCAAAAATCAAACATACTTTCTGAATAACTTTAGTTTAGTTTAGATGGGTATATATATATATATATATATATATATATATATATATATAT
>OX451219.1:38806193-38952487 GCA_949628195.1 Phasia obesa
TACACAATTTATTGTTTAAGGGTACTGAAATTTTCGGTTTAAAACTGGGATATTATAAACACCGTTGCGCACCTTTTATTTTTGAAAGTGGGATATTTTAAAACAACAGATGGCGCCAGTTGAATATAATTTGTATTTGATTTATAGTTTTACTTTGTGTAATTACATTGTTATTAAAATATTTTGAACACCTCTTACAGAGGTTTACAATAATTTTTAAATTTTATATAAATTTTAGAATTTTATCCAAGGCTGGGTACCTTTATATAAAGTAAAATACATAAACCATAACTGAAGCACTATAAAAGTAATTGGTGTGGAATACTTTCAAAGCCAAATCGAGCAATATAAAAAATCCAAATCGAGCAATATAAAAAAAATTTTGCAAGATTTTTTACTTGTTTTGACGGCAAAGTTTATGCTCTATTAAGTAGTAGATTTTCGGACAATTGGGACTTTTTTAAGTTTAAAAATTTGTAAAAGATAAAAAGACTTTATTGTTTTAGCACCAATAGATTATAAGTTATAAAGTTAAACAAAATTCATTTTTTTTAATAAAAAGTTAATTGCTAAAAGGTTGGCTAATAGCAACACAGATACATACATACATATATACCAATTTCAAGTAAAGAAAATATATAGAGAATAAAGTGAAGAAGAAATGTGATCATATCCAAAAAGTATACTTCAAGTTTACTTTATTTCAGATTTTATATGAAAATTTTGACTTAAAGTACAATTTAATTAGACTTTATTTCTTTTGCATAAGAGTGTAAAATAATTTCAAAACGCTCTATCACCTATGAAATATAATATAAAAATTTAAAAATTTCTTATATCCTATTTTTTGATAAGTTTGTTTAGGTATAAAATTAATTGAAACTACCTTGTAGATAGATACGAAGTATGTTGACGATGGATGTAGCGATCCAGCGTTACATCTGCTACTACAATCATCCCAATAAAAGATGATTGGAAACCTCTGGATTATCTAACTGGGGGTATTGGGGTATATACAGATGGATCAAAAAAGGGTAATGGTACAGGAAATGGAGTATTCTGCGAGAAGTTAGGCATAAGACACAGTTCTAGATTGGATAACCTATGTAACATATTTCAAGCCGGTGTCTGAAGCTGCTAGGTTACTTTCTACGAGGCCGATATTCTCAAGCAATATCACTATTTACATAGACAGTCAGGCGGCTTTAAAAGCACTCGGAAATAGGTGTATTAGATCGAAGGTAGTCAGCCGTTATCGCAGAGAGCTACAGGTTCTCAACGAACAACACACACTGAAACTGTGCTGGGTACCCGGTCATTACAATATCGCAGGCAATGAAGCTGCAGACGAGTTGGCACGAGCTGGAGCTGATTTGGATACAAATGTCAGATGTGTGGACGTATACCCTGGTCTGGATTCAATATATGGGAGGATAAGGGAACAATTTAGACGTGATGCCGACACAATGTGGTATAATTTATTGAGATGCACACAGACGAAATCCTTGCTGGGGGGAAAGGGTAATGGGAAAATGGGTAAGCTGCTACGTATGATGATGATTATAATAGGACATAAATATATTTCTTGAAAAAGATTCAACTTTGCGGCGATGATATCTGCAGATGGTGTGGCGGAGAAGAGAAAAACACATTCCACTATCTTTGCCAATGCCCTGCACTATCTCACAGTCGTAATAAATGTTTTGGCTCTTTTTTCTTTCAGAATATGGAGTACTTGAGAGGTGTAGAAGCTATGCTAATCGTTAAATTTACGAAGCTCGACGGACTACTTGGAGAGATTGATTAGAACACAGCTATGGACACCGGGGAATATCAGAGGAGTCACACTATGGATTAATAATGGTCTTGTGAATCTACACATAAATAATTATGTGTGATCCTCTCTAACCTAACCTAACCTACATTCTGCTGGCATCTAATTTTTCTTTACCTCTTTGTAATAATGTACTTAAGCTTAAATAATTAATTAATTTATAATAAAGTTATATTGATTCAAAAATTAAAATTTACTAAGATTTTTTAATTTTAGCAAAATACTGAGAAAGTTAATTTTAAACAGCCCTTTTAGCTGTAATGTAGTTGAAATAGATTTGTAAATTTGGCTCCCGAGGTACACTGGTATTTAATTTCAAATGCGTTATATAACCTTAAAATCGTTAGACTCAAAACAAATGATTTTTGGCCACCTTCTCAAAATATGTGCGTAACGTAAACATCACATGTGTTGTATGCGTACACCCTTTAGTTTTTAGTTTTATTAAATTTTAACTTAAATGGGACTAATCTCTAAGGATAACCTTTAAATCGCTTCTAAAAGTCAGCTAAGCCCAGCTAATACAAAGAAAAATTTCGAATGAATAGTTGTCTATTTTACTAGTTGTGACCGCCATGTTTGTATTTTGTTCGATTTTGCTTTAAAATCAAATTGTAAGATTTTCTTTTATAGTGCTTCAGTTATGGTTTATGCATTTACTTTATATAGAGGTACTCATCCCTGGGTAATTACTGAGAAACAGAGGCTTTATATAAAATTCTAAAATTTTTATAAAATTAATAAATTAATTATTTAGGCTTAAGTTCTTATTTATAAAGAGATAAAGAAAAATTAGATACCAGCAAAGCAGAATGCATTTTCTAGACAGCTACGTCCGTCATCAGTACTGCTTGTATCAATCTACCCGGTAGTTTCAATTGTTATTAATTTTCTATTTAAACAAACTTATCAAAGAAATAGAATCTGAGAAATTTTAATTTTACATATATTTCATAGAAGATAGAGCTTTTTTGAAATTGTTTTACACTTGTAAACTCTATTTCTTTTTTATATTATACTACCAAGCAAATACATTTCTTTATTTTTAATTCTCTTTAAAATGTTTTTTTTTTTAATTTTTCCTACACAAAGGAGTAGCGAAATATCGAGAATAAAAATAAAAATAATTAACGACCTAAAGCTTGAAAATAAAAATAATTAAATACAAATTATTAAAATGGTCAAATAAACTGTATTAAAATTTATATAAAATTCTAAAATTATTCTAGAGTTCTTTAAATAGTGTTTAAAATATCCCGCTTTAAAAAATAAAAGGTGCTGTGAAGTTTACAGTACTTTTAAATCGGTAATATTGCGAACTTTCACTACTTTTTTACATTTTTCCTTGAAAATTAGATATTTATGGGGAAAAAGTATCCTCTATTTGAACCGAGATACTTTATTAAAATTCATCCAGGTGTTTTTACGTGATGCGAACACAGACATAGAGACAGACGAGCAGACAGACAGCCTGACAGACAGACAGACAGACAGACAGACAAAATTTCCAAAAATTGCTAATTCGTGTTTCCAGCAACAACATTTTCCAAAAATATTTCATGAAAAGAAATGTTCCTGTTTCAGTTTTATTATATGTATAGATATTTAAGAAAGCATACTTTTGGCACAGCTACTAATTGATTTATATAAGAAAGAGTAACCTTTGAATTTAAAGCAAAATACAAAGGCAAATTAATCAGGTAACCTCACTACGAAGGGGAAATATTAATTTTTTTATATGGAGTTTGATAGTTCAACTTTCATTTAAGGGGAAAAATTTAAAATTTAACTGTCAAAATCCATATAAAAAAATTATAATTTTCGCCTTAATATGTCCCCTCTCTAGTGAGGCTACCTGATGAACCTGATGCCCTGGCAAAATAGGTTTCTAAATAAAATTGAAATATCGAAAACGACTGACAATTTTTTATAAAAATTTCACACTTCTTTTGTTCTTTAAAAAATCAATTTGTTGAGAAATTTTTGAAAAATAGAAATATGAATTGCATTTTGCCATTCAACATTTCAAATTTAAAAGGCAAAAAATCTACGGAAATTAATGAGGAGATAAACGTCACTTAGAGACTAGCATTTGGGTCCGTATAAAATTGGATCAGTGTTTTTAAACGTCAAGGTCACCACAAATGATTAGATTTAATATGGCATAAAATGAATAAGGAAAAATCATGTGATCATGTGACCACTTAATATAAATATGTACCATCAATGATAATATTTAAATCACGTTTTAGCTCATTTATTTATATTTATTTATAAGTTCTTAGTAAAAAATATTTACCTTAGTAAAAAATATTTCCAAACGGACACAGAAACTGCAATTTAAATAATAATGTGAGTTGTATTTTTTACAGCTAAAACAAGTTTTTCAAATGAAACAACACTTCAGTGATGAGTTTAATAACCTCCATATATTACGCTGCATGATAGATAGTGGTGGCACCTTATAAAGCAATTAAATCTTTAATTAAACGAAACAAAATATTCCTGGGAAATAGAGGTTTATGGTCAAATAATAAGTGCAGCACATGTTCTGTGGCTCAATCTAATACAAAATGAAATTATTTTTCCTTATTATATGCAATTAAACCGCACTACAATATTACAGTTCACAATACAAAACACCTGTATATCTGTAAGTAAAATTGTTGGTAGCGTGTTGTACAAAAATTAAAACAAAAAAATTATAGTAAAGAGGGATTATGCAGGAGCACCCAGCAAAACATTTGGTGGTTTAAAAAATAAAAGCAAAAATAATTAAATTATTATTTATTCATTAGTTAATTAGCTTGAATTTTCATAATTTGTTTAACTTTCAAAATTTGTCTTAATATTTTCAAGATTTGTTGCCCTTTTCTGCTCTAAGGAATGACCAACACAAAAATATAAATGTTTAAAAAAAAGTTGTTTAAATGTTTCAACCTTAGAGTAAATGAAAAATAAATTAACCACAAAATGAAATAAAAATAAGAATAAAATAAAGGGAACAAATAAACAGTAAAAAATAAAAACTAAAAATCTCTAAAACCACCACAAGAGAAGTAAGTACAAAGCAACAACAACCACAACAAATACCAAATAAAATACAAAAAAAGTGAATTTCCTGCCATTTAAATTAAGAATGAAACTTAACTAATCTGCATAAAATTAAAAGCAAATATGGTTAGAAAAAACAAAAAATAAAAGAAAGGAAAAATTTTACTAAGGTAGAATAAACTGTTAAACCCCATTTTATATCGGGTACTCTTCCTATTGTTTTAAGTTCAAATTTAATAATAATAAAAAAAATATTTTAACCAAAAAAGCAGAAATAAAAAAGTACACAGGTGGTGGTAAAAAAGAACCCATAAAAAACTCATAATAAACCAGAAAATATGTTACAACAACAAAAACACTCTAATTCACAGGCACTTAACACACATACACATACACATACACACACCAACACATTACATAAAAAGGACACCACAGAAACACAACTAGAGTTTTGGACATAGGGCTTCTGTTTAAACTACAACATTAGCATGTTTGAGTTGCTACAAATCTATGGTAATTGAATGAAAGAGACTTAATTAAAAGAAGGGCCGGGCAAAATTTAAATTAATTTGAATTTATTAAAAAAATTTAAAGCAGGATACAGTCAACATTATAAATGACCATATTTAATATTCTTAGAAAGCAAATGGTGCCTTCCAAGCACCAAGCACGGAGGATGATAAACGTTTAAGGTCGGCTGGCTAAAAACGACATTACACTTATCGTGCAAATGATTGTTGAAGATTAAGTGATCCTGATTGAAGTAAAAGGAATACAAAACTTTTCCTAAAGCTCCATAGGCCATGTATTTAAAAAATTTTTTGTCTTACGATCTATACTATAGTTTCTGAATGTTCACCAATTTGCTTAAATACTTAGTGCTTTTACTTTGATTTGGTATAAGAAAACGCACTGGGAAAAACATGGTTGCGGTATGGCCACAAGAAACATATTATGTTCTTTGTAATAATGTATGGTTGCGGTGAACAAATTTTAGTTGTCGGTTTGTCTGTCCGCCTCTCTGTCTGCCGTAAAGACTACGCGTTGAATTTTAATGAAATTTTTTGAGGAGGTACCTTAGTATCTCGGGTAAAATGTAGAACACCTTTTTCTTCAAAAATATTTCGTTTGCAAGAGAAAAAAGGGAAAAGTAGTGAAAGTACGCAACTCCACCGATTTAAAGGTACTCCTTCATGGGTAATTCCACAAAAACATAGGCTTTATATAAAATTCTAAAATAACAAAAATGAAATTCATCTTCTAGTATTTAAGTGATGCGAACACAGAAAGCTCTTTGATAGCTAACAGTTTAGGTTTAGTGGCTCAATGCTCGAGAGAACAACGCATTTTCACTATTAAACAAATTTTCAATGAAAATAAATGCTTAGCGGCCACGTTTTACAGATTTTCGTTTTATATCTTTATTTATCATCTCAGGAGGTGAATGGCGATGTTAAAATTTAATTGAAATGTTAAAAATTTAATCAAAAAAAAATTTAAGTAAAAAACAGGGTTTAAATAGCTTGCTTATAAATAGCAATAGCACTAAAATCTTTGCTTTGCTTAAATATTTTTTAGCAAATAAAAAATGAATTTCTCAAAATTTACATAACATTTTGCTATAAGCGAAACAAAAGAAAAAAGCAAATGAAAAAAAGAGAAACAAACGCATTTGCTTCAGCTCACTATGTGTTTCTCTCTGCTGCAAAGCAATCAGCAAAGCAATTTTATTATGCTGTTGCTGAAGTAATAAGTTAAGGCCCAGCTATAATATGCATGAGCTGGCTTAAGCTAATGTCAAAAAATGAACGAAAAGTCTGTCAAATGCTTAAGCAACTTATTGAAGACTTTTAGGTGACTACAATGTACTTACATGAATCTAAAAACTATTATGACACAGTTGCACATTTGTTTTATTCGTACTTTTGGAAAATAAAAATTTTTTCTGAATAAATAAATTTTGTTACCAAAAAGGTGTTAAATAAACATATTTTATATACCTAATACCATTTATGTACAAATTAATAATTTTTTATAACAGTTTTAAGAAAATTTCGAAAGAAAAATGTTTGCTGCTTGTGTAATTTTGGCCAAAAGTACTAAAAATACAACTGTGTACATCACTCAACTCATAAACAATAGAATGCTCTTTCGGAGTCGTAAAGTAGCTTTGGATTGAGGAACACGTGCAGGCGTCATTGTCATTATCGCTTAAGGTCAATCAGGCCGTCCTTGTTGATCGATCTTCCTCTCGCACTAGCTGATTAGCTTCCACGGTTAGCTGTACCGTGGTACAGTTAATTGGTGTTTGCATTAATCAGCCACGTGTAACCGCTCTGGATATCGTGTATAAGCTTAATTTTACATATTTAACTACAAGAAAATTTTACATAAGACACAAATTAAAAGATCAAAAGAATAATAAATTAACACGAAAAATTAACAAACTAAAGAAAACTAAAATAATAAAAAACTAAAATATAATTAAACTAAATACAAAGAATAGAAACATTGCTTAAAATATGTACAACAGTCGTTTCTTGACGTGACCAAAAGCTGCTCTGTATGAGCAACAATCCAGGAGAAGAAGAATGCGCTTTCTTCTTCTTTTTAATTACGATTATTATACAACGCTTCCTTTTTTTTAAACATTTCATATTAAATTTAGATATAAATTGTTAACTTTCGTTCTCCATTGCAATTTTTTTTAAATGTACGTACATTCGTATGTAAAACACAAAGCACAAACAGCTGTTTCCGTACGGAATGTGCGATCGGTTTCGGACTTTGCTTAAGCAAATGACATTTGACGAAACTTAACGAAAAGTGTTGTTAAGTACATTATAGTTTGCCACATATGATTTATATGTAATTGCACAGTTGCTTATGTTGGTTTAAGCTAGCTCATGAATATTATAGTTGGGTCTTTAAGGTTTGTTTCTTCTTTTGCTGTTGCTGTAAAACATTATTGGAAATCTTTATTTTGCAGATCTTCTAAATTTAGTTTTTTTTTTGGTTTACACGTGGCGTCATAATTTTAATCTCTCACTGTCAAAGAATTTTCTAAAACTAAAACCTGATGCAGCGAGTAACAGGAAATAAAAGCATTAAACAGCAATCGCAGTTAGCCACAACTTCACATTAAAGAGTTGAGCAAAAATAAAAATGAAGAACAACTTATTGCTTAAGCAACAGCAAACGTTTTTAAAGTAATTTGCTTTGCTGCACATTTTTTCTAAGCAACAGTTAAGCAATTACTTATGCATTGAAAATAATCAAGCATTTTTAATTACTGCGAAAAAAATCTATTTAATACACACACTTCAATAATCCTTTGCTGAATTTTTATTGCAAAAAATGTGTTGCATAGCTTTAGGATAAATTATCAGCAATGGAAAAAATGGTGGTGTGTGCGAGTAGCATAATGTTGTTTTGCATTTTTTCTTTTTTTTAACTTTATAAGTGTTGTTAACCTCTTTAATAGGAATTCCTTAGTTTCTTATTTATGGTACTTTTCAATATTTTATGGTGGTATGGAATTCTATGTGTATGAGTCCAACTCTCTCTTGGCTAATTTATTTTCAGATTGTCTTAGGTAATTTTGGGTTTTCTTGGAAATTCATATATTTTTAATACATTTATTCTGTTCCTTTTATCAATTATTAATATTCTTTGCAATTAATCATTTACGCTCGGCGTTTAAATTTCCATGCTGTGTTCATTATGTTGCGTTTAATATGTTTACTTAACTGAGCACCATGTTGATACTGTGGGTTTTGATACCAGTAACATTTTCCCCCCGGGGGTTCCAATTGTCACTGCAGGAATGGCAAATGCTTTGACGCGGTTCACTCGGGGAAAATAGGGGCACCAGACGCTAGGGTTTCTAGAGCCTAAATCTGGAAGAAAAGGTCTGTAATAAAAATCGCGGGTCCTCTTCGAGGCCCGACCAGTGCCCAAAGGACTGGTACCACGGGAATTGTCAAGAGAGGATTATACAGGAGGTCCCAGTCATATCTATAATTTGCTTATAAAATTCAATAGATTTTTAAAATATATTTGTAAAAGTTGTAGGTTAGGGAATTTCTTTATCTGAGTTTGGCTGGTTAAATAGACGATGTTTACAATTAAACCCAAAGTAGATAGTTGCGAAGAATGCTGCAGACGAATGTATCTATCCAAAAAATGCATTACATTCTGCTAGTGTCTAATTAATTTTTTTTCCATTTTTCTTTATAAAAAATCAATCACCTTTTTTATATAAAAATATTATTTAATTACTATTAGTAGTCAGAAAGAATAAAAGAACTTAGGCCTAACTTTAACAATCCATTTATAGATACCTTAATAAACTTTAACAAAAAATCATAAAATGATTTTATATCTTCCAAAACAGCATTTCTGACACTCGTAACACTTAAACAATAATGTTATCAACATCTATTCCCCATTTATTAAATGAGTTCCTTACAAATAATAAAATTAAGGATTAAAATACGAGAAAAGCAACAAAATTAAAATATATAAAAGCAAATATTTACGAGTATTTGTTTGTACGATTGAAGCTGAAAAGGAATTTTATTTTATTTTATTTCTGATATCTTCTAACAAATGAATATGATAAAAAGGAAAAAATACATAAAATTGTGAAGGGAAATAATTATGCTTTTAAGAATAAAATCTTTAAAATGTAATAAAATCGAATGCTTATATGTATGTAAAAAACACACTCTGTGTAAATGTTAAATTGTTACACTGACGAACGAACATACTCATACATTTAAACTAAACAAACATTTTCTGATACAGTTGCAGATATCAGTCTTATAGATTCTTGTAGACGAGAAATGGTGTAGACATCTTAATGCTGCTTTTAAGATTGTGTTATAAAAACTAAACAAAAAAAAAATGGAAGCCTGCCCTAAGGGAGTTTTTTCAATAAAATCAACTCATATAACTAAGAAACGAGGCAATAAAATAATATTTGATAAAAACCATGAATAAAAACTCCAAAATAAACGCTTTATTGAACAGAAGAAATTTCGTAATGAAGGCCCAGCACCATGTAATGCGAGTAAAATGACAAAAGATAACAGACATAATGCGTGTTTCAAAACAGCTGAGCACGAGACCATGCTAAATATGGGAATTACAGATCCATCTCTTAGCATTCTTGAAATGCCTCCAAGCAGCTTCACAATATTAAGAGGACTGTGTATTCAATTTGTTGGATTTGTTGAAGGAATGGAGAATGCAAGTAAATGAACAAAAATGTACTAAATATATAACATTCACACGGCGTACAGGCTTCTGTTCCACTGTTCAAATAAAAGATCAAAGGAAACCTCAAATATCCGAAGTGAAATACCTTCGTATTAACCTTGATCAATGCCATACTTGAAAAAGCCTTCTAAAAGCAAACTTATTGTAAATTAAATTTTAAATTAGTACAAGTTAGCTGGATTATTTGCAGAAACTCTACACTTAGCTAAGATTGCAAAATTATAATCTACACATCGATCCTAAAACCAACATGGTGTTATAGATTTTAGTTATGTGGCACTGACTCAGATTGAAACTTGGAGAGAATTCAAAGACACTACAATAAGGTACTACGAATGATTACAACCATACCCTAGTTTATTAAAATCTCTAATGTTCACAAAACTCCCTCAAAATCCTTAACTATGCTGTCACGACGACCCTCAACCTAAACAGTGGGCTATAGAATTCCTCCATTTCCATTCCGTAAGAACTACCTGAAGCTTTTGGCAAAACATATCAGCTAGTCGATGTTACACCCCTAAAGGGTCTTGAATTGGCTCAAATTTTTGAGCCTGACACAGTCACAGATAATTAAATTTTCCTCATCCTCATTCAAACAACTTTAGAAGCACTTACCTTATGTGCCGACATACATACGTACACATATGCACGTTAAGGGTAGTAGTACCGTTCCTTACAAATTTATCTGGCCGGTGAATTCCGCGATTGCCTTCATGCCCCGGAACCCAAAAAATTCTTACGTAGTGTTGTCTCGACTGCATTACCTTCGAATATCAACATGCTTCCCCCAATTCTCCTAGTCGGAAAGCCTAAGTGACCGAAAGGTCAAGATCGTCAGTAATAATCCCCTATCTAGCCCTGGTGTCTGTCTTGAAACCGTATATATAATTTAAACTGTACTTTCTCCAACTTCCTGCTCAGTATCTTAACAACGAAAGGTTTGAGGAACTTGATGAATTTATAATTTGGATGAAATAAAATTTGAAAAAAGATGGTCTAAATATATCTGACTAAAAGGTTACAACGTTGGGGAAAAAATCATTTTATATTAAAAAATTCGCATATATTATTGTCTTCGTCTTCATTTGTTCTCATCTTTTTTCTTACGCAGTTCTCTTTTTCTCCCCTCTTCTTAATTTTCTTCAAAAATTTTTTTTTTTTTTTTAGCAATTTTTTATTTATTGTATCTTCAATATAATTGAACTATCAATAATTACTCATATCTTAAGTCTAAAACTAAAAATATACGTGTTAAGTCCAACCAGTGCTGGACAAAAAAAAAAAAAAATGTATGTTTCACGGTTACTGTAATTTGCGGGTTATCCCTCTGATGTACGGATGAGAGAAGCAGTGTCCCTTCTCTTAGTCGAATGTAACCAGGTTCATTTAGTATGTTACGGGCCAGTGGATTAGTATGAGTTTCAAGCTTCTTTAAATAACTTATGGCAAGTTTCGCTATTTCCGCTTTAACTGTTGGCACGTTTAGATCTTTATGGATGTTCGAGTTTTTTATATACCAAGGAGCAGATGTAATTATACGAAGAATCTTGTTTTGGCGCCTTTGAATTTTTTCTACGTTGGTAGCTGAGGCAGTGCCCCATAATTGAATGTCATAAAACCATATTGGTTTTAGAATTGACTTGTATAATAAAAGTTTTCAATCTAAAGCTAGAGTAGAATTTCTGCCAATAAGCCAGTTTAGTTGGACTGCTTTTAACTTCATTTGTGTTAACTTTGTTTCTATGTGCCGTTTCCATGTAAGGCGCCGGTCAAGATGTATGCCGAGATATTTGACGTCTGAAGACTGGGGTATCGTTTGGTTATTTATCCGAATAGGGGGGCAAGATTCTCTACGCAGTGTGAAAGTTATGTGAGTACATTTTTGTTCATTCACTTTTATTCTCCATTTCTTCAACCATTTTTCTAAATTGGATATGTGGTCCTGTAAATATCGTGATGCTACTTCGGGTCTTTCGTGAATGCTCAAAAAAGCTGTGTCGTCAGCAAATGTCGATGTGTGAACTTGTTTGACATTCCTAACTCTTAGTACTTCTGGGACCACCGTCTAATACTAGAAGTTTTTTATTCAACATTTTAATTTACCTGGCTGAAGAAAACATTTTCTAGATTCAAAGGTTGTATTTTATGGAATATTTAGGAAAATGTCTTGCAAAATCTTTTAAACCATTAAGTAAAATTATTTTTTGTGAATAATAAATAATCACAATAAAATCACATAAATAATCAAAATGCTCACAAAAATAAAGAAACACACACTGACAACATGCCCCTCAAGAATGATAAGAACCGAAAAGTAAAAAACAGTAGTAATGACAGAAGTAGAAATGAGTAGCAACAGCAAAAACCCATCACAAGACACCATGACATAAAACACAGCAGCAATTGAAAAATATACTTGATTACGCTGCAGGCAAATATCAACAATAACATTTTTATTTAAGCAACAACATAAAAAACAGCAATAATATTTTATAAACGAATGATATGGTATCGACACATACAAACCCAGTTAACATTTTTCTAGGCTGTTGGTTAAGAGAATTTATTTTATAATTGTACTTAAAAAAATATTAAAAATATTTCTAATTGCACATGGATGAAACTGATGATATATTACTGTATACAAATTTTTTCTACAATATTAGTACGAGAATTTGCCCGAAATATCAGCAGGTAAAACTAATGTTGGTAAATGATCAGGGTACGTAAAATAGGGTACGTAAAATAAACTAAAGTTTTGTTGGATATTTCCGGATTGAATTTCGCAAAAAATCGTAATGCTGTGAATAGTCTGTGCGACCTCGTATACAAATGTTAACTGGGTATATGAAAAAAATTTAAAATATTTACATCAGAATGTGTGCATGTTACATAAAAATGTTGAAGTGTTTATATATTTTAAATAAATAATTTTTGGTAAAAAAGAATGTCAGCAAATAAGAAATAAAGAATAACAGGAAATATGTAAAAGGTGCATTGCTGTGTTCCCTCCTACTTTAAATTAAAGCTAAAATGTTCTGAAAAGTCGGTTTTTTTAATGAAAATAAAATGCCAACAAAAACAATAAAAATCTTTTCTTTAAGGTTCTAAAGATTTATTTATTGATTAGATTTTATTATTTTTAAAAACATAATATAAAATTGTACTGACAAAAACAATAATAGGCAAACAGTGAATTTATATTTTCTTATTTTATTTCTACATCGGTTAGTTTTTTCAACTATATATGTAGTTGTAAGAAATATAACTTTTTTTAAACACAAAGAAAACGCAATATTTTTTGTATTCATAAGAAAATAAAAAAAAAAAAAAAAATACAGTGGAGTTTCCAAAGTTTAATTTTTGCACGAATACATGTATATTTTAAACAATTTATATTTTGGGCATTTAAATTTTTATAATTTTAAATTAATAGCGTGTTATTAATCCAGATTAAAAACTCACTTAAATTGGTGTAGTTTTATTAATTTTATTTTAAAATATTTTATATTATTTTATTTTGTCTAATTTAATCTATTTATCTTATTACGTTATTTTATTTTATTGCCAATATTTTTTTCTTTTATATTATTTTAGTTTCTTTTGTTTTATATTATTTTATTTTGTTTTGTTTAGATATATTTTATTTGTTTTTATATATTTTACTTATTTTCCATATCGTTCCATTATAAAATAAATCAGTCTAGCGCGAGTTAGACTCACACACGTAGGGTTCCGTGCTATGTTTAGTACAACTTTAAGAAATCAAGTTGTTAATTTTATCATGTCTTATGAGTCACCCATTTATTTTAAAATTAATTCGTAATCGCGAAAATAGCATCACTGTTGGAACACCCTTAAATTTTAGTAATTGTTGTTATAGCGTTATAGCGGCCAAGGCAATTCTCTTTCAATGAATATATCAAGAGTCTACCTATTACTATTAAAAAATAAGTTACTATACGTGAAAAACATGTCACGGTCAGAATACCTTTTAATTTTTAGTAATTGTCATAACGCACACAGAAAAAACAGTGTCTAAATACCTAATGAAATAGAAAAAAATTTATAAGATATCTCTATGGTTTTTTTTCAAGAAGGAATTCTTATTATTTTTGAAAAAATTAAAAAGAAAACTCAAGGTTTTTATTAGGTATTATTCTTATTTTGTTCACAAAGGTTTTCTTCTTGATTTTATTAGTCTAACTTGGTTTTTTATAAAAACAAAAAAATTAATGAAAAATGTCAAAATAAAAAATTGAAAACAATTTAAAAACTTCAGCTTTTTAAAAAGTTATTTATATTATAAGTTTTTTTTGACATCTCCTTTGAAATTTTCTTTCAATCAATCTTTGATTTTTTTCTACCTTTTCTTTTTGTGGTGGTGGATGCATGACATTTAGTTTGCCTTCATATTAACCTCTATTTTTCCAGGGGTGAAGTGAAAGGTCAGGGGGGCTTCTTCTGATGGATTGTCTAGAGGGGGTTGAAGCCACTTGAATTTAAAAAAAAAAACTGTGTACTTTTTTTCGTCGCAAATGTATATTTTATATTTTAAGTTTTAAAAATCATTTTATATGTTGATTTATATAAACGAAATAACAAGAAAGCTAATATAATCAAGAAGATATCCTTATTAAAAAACTAAAAAGATGATTTACACATGATCATATAGGAACCTAATAAAATCAATCAGGAAAACCTTTTGGAAAAAATCAATTAGGTAGCCTCATGAAAGCAATAAGGGATACCTTTTTGAAAAATCAATTAGGTAGGCTAATGAAATCAATAAGAAAACCATCTTTTATACAATTCAGAGGAAAAGCTAATAAAATCAAAATGTTTTTTTCAATGGATTGTTTTTTTGTGTGTCAAAAATGAGTAAAAAAATGTGAATAACAAGTTTTCTTATTGATTTAATGGGATTACCTTATTGATAAAATTAAAAAGATTTACCACATAAAAATAATAAGGAATCTCTTAAAAAAACTTCCCTTCTTGAATACTCCTTAGCCTAAAAACATTTCATAGAAAAAATCTTTTTGATTCTAATAGGTATTTTTCGCTCTGTGCGGCCATGGCAACACATCTTCTATACAAATTTGAAATTTTTATTGTTTTTATAGGGGTCATAGTAATACACCATTTATGAAAATTTCAAGAGTCTATTTATTATAGTTAAAAAGTTAGTCAGTGTTCATGCAAATCACGTCACTCTCGACACACCCTACCTATTATCGTTCAAAACTTATGCCATATACATGCCAATCATGTCACTATCGGAAGATCCTTTAATTTTTAGGTTAAATATTATATACTTGCTTATAACGTGAACATAGTTTAAATTACTGTCTGCAAATTTTAAGTGGTTGCCTCTTATAACTGTACAAAGACATAAAGGCAAATAACACGTCACTTTTCGAACACCCTATAAGTTTTAGTATTTTTGCTATAGTGGCTATAGTTATACACATTCTGTGAAAATTTCAAGAGTCTACCTATTATGGTTCAAAACTTAGGCCTTATACATGCAAATCACACCACTATCGGAACACCCTTTAATTTTTAGATTTATATTTTATACTTGTTTATATAGCGAAATAAGTCTTAATTACTGTTTGTACATCTATGCCTCCTACAGTTCAAGAAATAAAGACATATTCGTGAATAACACGAATAGATAGAGAGGCCAGACGCCCAGACGGAGATACATTGTAGCGAAAACAATAGGGTTACGTTTTTAGCCTTTGGGTGTGGAACCCTAAAAATATACCCAAAATCATTGGTTTTTACATTTAACACCTTGTTTTAATGTCAAGGATGTCATTAAAATAACAATACCATTTTAATTTAATGTAACCCCTCTATTCCTTTTTACTTTTTTTTGTTTGAAGTTATTGCTCAATATGAATTTGAAAATAGTTATTTAAAAAATAAAATATAAAAAAAATTATACGTTTTAAAATAAGATTTTCGTGAAGCTATCTTCATTTTGAAACATATAATTTTAATTATAATAAGAGTAATAAAAAAATACTAATACCTCATGTATACTATTTACATTTTCCCAAAAATATTATTGAAATTCTGTAATTGTATCTCAAATATTTTTGTTACAATTAAAGTGTTAAAAAATAAATTAAAAAACATGAACTTTTTTTTAGGAATATATATTTAAGTTTTAAAACTTGTTAAAAAACTTTATATAAGATTTCTTTACAAAATTAAAATTTTCCTTGTTTTTTAAAAATTATGTTATCATTTTTTGCCAGAAAGATTTTTCTGTATAATTGTTGAAATTTTAAAATATTGTTAATAAAACAGCTATTTTCGCTTTAAAGTATGCTGTTTTAAACGGGGTATGAAAATTTTAACACTTGACAGTGTATTTCAATTCCTTTCCTCTTTTATTTTGTTAAAACTTCCACACATTTTTGCTCAAAACTTCTACCACTCAATTGCACCAACATAATATTCGCAGACTTTTACATCATCTTTCCTCTCCGATATCCTGAGGCACTCTAAAATTTTATGGAAAATGTAATTTTCTTTGTAGATGTAAATACTTTATATGTGTTTATATATGTATTTATATGTATTTGTATGTTTTTGTGTACGAAAACTCGTTTAGATTCTAAACGATTTACGCCATAATGTGTTATTAAATCAAAATTAGCAAAAAAGCAAAAAATTATTAAGCTTAATCCTTAGAAGTATTTTCCACATTAATATAAATATAGAAAAAACACAAACTCACACAGACGCAAAATATTATACTTAAATATTCCTTCACATACTATTAAATAAAATAACAGTTTAATCTCTTTAGTATGCGGATGTTGTTAGTAGGTGTATGTAAGCAACGAAAATTATATAAAGTTTTGGTACTCACACATATACACGTACACATACACTCTCGATCATATGATTAGAACTACTTAAATTTCTGTATTTAGTAAACTTTATAATTATTCGGCATATGACATCGTTATCCTTTCAACAAAAAGATCGAATATGGAGATCAAAATTAATCTCCTTAGCGAACATGCTATCAACAGCGGCCTGCGTAGCAACGTGAGAAAAACTGAATTCGTTACAACTTCCCAAAACACGCCAATATTCAAAATATACAATGAGGTTATAAAACAATCTAGTAAATTCTGCTACCTGGCAAGAATCTTAACAAGCGGCGGCACGGCAGAGGATGTTATTTCCCGCATAAATTAGGCCAGAAGTATCTTCGCTCAACTGCAAAAAATATGGACGTCAAAATATGTATCGATCAGAACTAAAATCAGAATTTACAACTCGGATGTTAAATCCATACTCCTACACGGTTGCGAATCATGGAGTACAAGGACGACCCAAATTAACATGGCGGCGAAATACTAACAAAGAACTCAATCAAATGAACAAAACGTGGAACGAACTTAAACAATTATTCAGAAACCGAAACAGAATACCGAGCTTTCGGTATAGCCCTACGCTCCGATAGGAGTTAAAGGAAATATATATATATATATATATATATATATATACATTAGGGCGGGCCGATTTAAAAATCGCTCAACGTACAAAGGAAATCGTATTCTAGGGATCAAAATAAAAAACTTTACCCAAGGAACCATACCTCTAAAAGGATTTTTGATGTCCCGGAATTTGACCCGAAGGGCCGAATTTTGAATCCCACTTTGACCCATTTAGAGTGCCCCAATCGAGCCTAAATGTATGACGGGCCCCAACTAACTTTGGAGGGCCAACCTACCCACACCAGTGGCACACCCCCTGGAACCACCTGGGGGGTACCCCATACAAAAGTTTCAAAAAATCTTCATTTTTGGCACTTTACAAGAAAAAATTAGCGAAATGGCTGTTTTTTTTCTTTTTGGAGTTTATTTTTCTCTTTAGAAATTTATTAAGTCAGAAGATATGTAAATAAAACACGTTAAAAAGTTATATTCGGCTTATGTTGAATTTATTATACCAACTATGGCAATGGTCGAACAATAACTTTTTTTTAGTTTCTTTTCTGTTACTAAGTAAAATTCATTTTTTCATTTCATTCTGACTAAATAAATTTCTAAAGACAAAAATAAACTCCAAAACGAAAAAAACATAGCCATTTCGCAAATTTTTTCTTGTAAAGTGCCAAAAATGGTGAGGTATGGTTCCTTGGGCAAAGTTTCTTATTTTGATCCCTAGAATACGATTTTCCTTGATTTTTTGCCTCCATACAAATCGACCCGGCCTAATATACATATATAATTTTTTGTCGACAATAACAACAACAATGTTCTAGTTTAATACATCGGCATTAATTAAATTGAAATGTTTGCAAGTAGTCCCGTTTGATTTATACGTTTAACTAATAGTAGAAAAAAATATTACTTTCGAATAAATATGAATAGAAGGACATGAAAGATATTTAAAATATAGCAGAAAGAGCGAAAATAGATGGTTATCATTTGCAATGATATTTCTGTAGGGACATTAGTCGAAGTCACAAAACATTACTCGGTTACTTAAGGTTAGCGCTGAAAACCTGAAAAAAAACTAAAAAAACTAAAAAAACCGCCGCTAAATAATTACGCAAAGAATTGATTACAATTTGCTATAGAGTATATGACAAATGATATTCACGTAAGATGTCATCCTAATGATTTGGGTACTTTAGTTTTTAAACAAAAATAACTTTAATTTGGACGGCCTGGCTCAGACAAGAGAAGCTATCAACATAAGAGAGGTAGAATGGCGTTATGTTTAGGGGTGCTATAAGATATTTCGACACAATAGATTTAGAATGTCAATGTATAAAAATTACTGAAGAAACTTAAAAGACTTTGTTACAATCAGCTTTTTTTACTGAAGAAACTTACAAGACCTTGTTACAATCAGCTTTTTCCTAAAGTTCATGATATCTTACTCTCAATTCGATGAATTCTGCGACAAGATTAGGGGCATCTTTACATAAAGTCATAGTTTTAAAAGAATTTATTTCAAACCGAAACACTTGTCTTTTTAATTAGTCACCCGACCTTAACGCAATTGAAGATGTTTGAGGTTGACTTTCCGCAAGGTTTATGAAGAGCGAATATAATGCGACTCCTACACTGAACCAAAAATTTAACTAAATACTATAACATGGGGTATAGAATTGAAGAAAAGTAGGTTGCTATACAGCTAACAAACTTTTTAGTCAAATCTACATATTATTTTCGAAAAAAAATATTTTTTTTTAAATTCCTTATATTGAAGAAATTTCTTCAATATGACTCTTTCCTTTTGTTATTTAACAGGGTGTAGATTTATTTATTGTATTTATTTATTGTGTCTTCAATATTTTTAAACTAACAATAATTACTCGTATCTTAAGTCTAAAATAAAAATATACGTTTTAAGTCCAGCCAGTGCTAGACAAAAATAATGTTTGTTTCACGGATTTTGCAATCATTTGCGGGTCATCCCTCTAATGTACGGCCAAGAAAAGCAGTATCTCTTCTTTTTAGTCGAATGTAACCAGTTTCATTCAGCATGTTACGCGCCAACGGGTTTGGATGACATTCAAGGCTCTTTAGATATGTGACTGCGTGTTTCGTTATTTCTGCTTTACCTGATGACATGTTTAGGTCTTTGTGGATGTTCGCATTTTTATATACCAGGGAGCAGATGTAATTATACGAAGAATTTTATTTTGGCGCCTTTGAATTTTTTCTACATTGCTAGCTGAGGCACTGCTCCATAACTGAATCCCATAACACTAAATTGGTTTGAGAATCGACTTGTACAGTAGAAGTTTACAATCTAAGCTCAGGGTAGAGTTTCTGCCAATAAGCCAATTTATTTGTACTGCTTTTAGTTTCATTTGTGTTAATTTGAAGTCTATGTGGCTTTTTCAAGTAAGGCGACGGTCAAGATGTATACCCAGGTATTTAACGTCTGAAACCTGTGGTATCATTTAATTATTTATGCGAATAGGAGGGCATGAATCCCTACGCAGTGTGAAAGTTATGTGAGTACATTTTTGCTCATTCACTTTTGTTGTCCATTTTTCACACCATTTATCCAAATTGAGTACATGGTCTTGTAAAAGTTAAGATGCTGCTTGGGCACTTTCATGAATACTCAAAAAAGCTGTGTCATCTGCAAATGTTGATGTGTGGACTAGGGTGCTAATTGGCATATCTGATGTGTACAGTAAATATAAAATTGGTCCCAAAATACTACCTTGGGGAACGCCGGCTTCAATGAGCTGTGGCGAGCTTAAAAAATCACCTTCTTTTAGTAAAATCTTGCGAATCGTTAAATAATCTTTTGAGAGCTTGTATAAGTTTTCGGGCAAGTTCAGCTTTAGCTTAAATATTAGGCCTTCGTGCCAAACCTTATCGAATGCTTGAGAAACGTCGATAAAAAGCGCTGAACAGTATTTTTTTTCTTCAAAGGTCGTTTTAATTATATTTACTAATCTGTGTGTTTGTTGGATCGTACTATGTTGTTTTCTCAAGCCGAATTGATGGTTCGGAATGCATCCTTTCGCGCTAAGAATTGGATTCAGCTTAGTTATTAATATTCGCTCAAACAACTTTGACATGTTTAATAAAAGGGTTATAGGTCTGTATGTTTATACTTTTTTGTGGCTTTTTCCTGATTTAGGAATCATAGTAATCAAGGAGACCTTCCACTCTGTGGGAAAGTACTCAAGACGTAAAATGGCATTAAAACCAAAAAGAATAATTCTGCGACCTATACGGGGCAACTCAAATAACATCTTGTTACTTGTTTTATCAATGCCAGGGGCTTTTTTGGTGTTTATTTCCGCTATTGCCCTTTCAATATCGCTAAATTGGTGTTAGTGTATTTTATTTAATTTGGGGATATTTCAGGTTTTGCATTTGAATAATTTGAAAAATATATAAATAAATGATATTCATATGTAATATGTTATTCTAGTGCAATGCAATTTTTAAATATTAAATTGATTTAAATTTATAATGTAATCATATTTTAGGTTTGATTGACAAAAATTTATACTTTTAATGGCTTCAAAAGGACTTACACCACTTTCAAAATCAGCAAAAAGTAAAAATCTTACATTTACAAAATATTAACTACGGCATCTCAATTGAAACAAACCGTCTTTAAATTTAGCGATTTAAAATCCTCATTCTCATTAAATGAAGTTTTATAGAACATTGTATATGGTTTGCTCTTCATAACCCTTATCCAACATATCTTTAATCAACTTAATTCTTCACTATTGCTATTTGTTGCCCTTCTTAGAATTGCATCTTCCAATGGTTTTGTATTTGTTATATTGTATAGTAAACGGGGAAAAGGCGAAATTCCGGAAAACTATAAAAAATTTTATGTCATTTGGAATGTTGCCACACATTTAAAAAGTACTAAAGAAATTATTTAGTAAAATTTTGAACTAAATAGTAGTATGTATGTATTTGAGGATATTGGACTTACACCATTTTCAAAGTAATTATATTTGTAGCTTCATTAACTACGAAAATTTATAATGATGAAAACAATGAAAATTTTAACAGATTTTTTTTGAAAAAAGTTTGTAAATAAAAAGTTCATAGTAAATTGTATTCACTTTTATCATTAGGTAATGTTTTGTCAAAATAGACTTACACCACTTTCAAAGAAGACGGCTGGTCCTTCAGAAATAAAATTAAAAAAACTTATTAATATAAACGAAAAATTTGTCAAATCAACGGCTAAATAAGTCATATTAACTTCTTTTACGGATGTAAATTTTTATTAATTTTATTGGTTGTTCTTCTTCGAATGTTTTACTACTACAAAATTTTTTGTTAATTTTACCGAATTTTATTTGAATTTTTATAAGTTTTTTCAAGTTTTATTGAAATATGTTTTTGACAAAAAATAATTCTGTTTATATGAATAAAATAAGTTTATATGAGTAAATCGTATATGGATTTGAATAAAAAATAAGTTGATTTAACTATTTTTGTTTTTAAGGTTCTACTAATTTGTTTCGTTAATATTACCTACGAAATTTGGTTCAGTGTACAAAATAGTTTTCTTTACATTCTTAGAACTCACTTTCTGATTCAATAAAAATAAAGAAAAATCATAAAATAATACATTTTAGTTAAATTTAGTTAAATGGTTCAAAAAATCGTAGTTTTTTTTTTTTTTTTTGAAAAGGCACTTTAAAATATTGCTGAGGCAAACTTAGGTTTTAGTTTTTTTTTGTAATCTTAAGAAAGTGCTCCTGAGGAAAGTAAAAAAAACTTAGCTGTCGACATAAAATTAAACAAGATAGTGACATTAAAAACAAAAATTTAATTGGTTTTAATCATTTGATCGAGAGTGTGTGTATTTAGATAAATATAAATGAGTTTTATTCTGTTCGGGTAAGTTCGAAGGAGTAAATGCATAAACAGTGATTTAATAAAAATAATTTTTTCATAGAAATTTGGGGAAATTTCTTAAATTCAGTTGAGTTTTGGACAAAAGCTACTCAAATAATACGGTAGTGGAGTTTTCTAAAGTCTACGAAACATGTAAAAAATTTCTTATTTAAAAATCAATTGGTTTAATAAGGAAATATGTTTAGTATAAATTTTGAAACTGAAGATTTCAATACAAGTTCCTCTTTCGATATACACGTTCAATATCCGCTAGAGACTCTGGATGATTTTGATACACAAGCCAGAAGCGTTGCAGTCAGTGCTGTCTTTGAATAAAAAAACATTAAAACAACTAAAGACTGTTTTAAAAATAATTTTTAACTAGACGCGCAACGTGAGGGAAGGCATTGCAATGATGTTCAATTCTCTCTATAAACATATCACCCTTGTTCGGTACAGGTCTCCCGTGATCGAATTACCCGATCCTCTCATAAGAATTTAAAATAACAATTTTTGATTTTACGGTTGTTTTTTCAAAACGTTGTGTACAATTTTCAGCAATTTTTTTAAAATTTTTTTCTCGTAGTTAGTAAGAAAAATTTTAAGGTTATGATATGGATTACATTCTATTTAATATTTAAAAAAAAAAAAACTGGAGTAGGGTACCGAAAAATCAAAAATTGTAATTTTAAATTCTTATGAGAGGGTCGGGTGAATCTGTCTCGAGAGACCTGTACCGAAAAAAGGTGATATGTTTATAGAGAGGTTGAACAGAATAACACATACTCTGAAAATATACTGTTTAATAAATATACTGTTTAATAAGAATGGTGGGGGTTAATTTGTAAAACGAAATATTCATTTTTTTCCAAAAAACGAGTTTGCTTTAAAAATTGTGGGTTTATTATTTAAAGTGCAAAGATAGCATTAATAAATCATGTATGAATGATACTTAATACTGTAGTTTATTTATATAAAACACTTCATGTTTCATTTTATAATCTAAAGCTTTTTCAGTTCTTGATCTATGTACTGTTTACGGCGCGAATGAGTAAGATCTGCATAAAATATTGTTCATACGTTATAAAACTAATGGTAATTTGTTTAAACTAAACTCAAAAGCTCTTTATGTTAGAGTTAACGGAGATCTATACTGTCACATATCAATAAAAATCGCTCTCAACTCTATAGTTAAGAGTTATTTTTCAACGGAAAAATAATAGTTCAAATGAAACTCTTAAAAAGAGAATTATATTTTTCCGTCATAAAATAAATCTTTTTTGAGGAGTTTTACTTTTCCCGTCATAAAATAAAATTTTTTTTGTGTCTATTTATATAATTATATTTGTAGACAGATTTGAACGGAGGGTGTTCAATACCAAGATAAGAGTATAGAATGCTCTTTCCACGCTTCCCTGGGTTTCAGGAACAAACTGTTGACTTGTTTTTGCCAATCTATGAATTTATTTTTTCCTACCAGAGAAAAAGTTATCAATTTCCAAGAAGACTTTTTTTCAACCTCATGGTCATTTTCTTCGCTTGTTTGTTCTGAAAATGGGAAAACATCCGCTGAAGATCGTTAAGCAAATAATAGCAAATTAAAAACCAACATCATTTTAATGACGTTTTATGCAATTGAAATGCAAGGTGATTGTATTGGTTATCAATTTGCATAAAATTTTTATTTTTTTATTTTCTGACGAAAAAAAAATCTCCTAAAAAAGTTTTATTTTTTTCCGGAAAATAAAATTCTTTTTTTTTAACTTTCATTTGAGTTTTTATTTTTACGCTGAAAAATAACTGTTTTAGATGGATTTTTTATTTAATTCTCAAAGTAACTGTTATAAAATATTTTTTTTTATAACGATAACTGTTATTTCGGTCCCTAAATAAAAAGAAGAAAATTATACAATGACAAATAAAGACTTTTGAAGATAAAAATAAAGAGTAATTTGTTGTTAAAAGCTATTAATCGGTCTCAATAAACCAAAAGCGATTTGTAACCCCACAGTCACAAAAATCCACACTTAATATTCGATGACAATCTGAAAGATTTTGTACAGTTCATATTATACTATTATGCTTTTAAAACTCTATTCGAATGCTTGTTAAATAAATTATTTATTTAAAATATTTTCAGAATAATTTTAGAATATATCCGCCTGAAATGAAAACAGCTTTAAGATTCATATTTTAAGTTTTAATTGATAATTTTAAAGACAGTTTTAAATAGTCATACTAAACTCCTGTTCACTGCATTTTAAAATGTGTGCAGGCAGGTGTTTGTAAATATGTCGGAATATTTAATATGTGTGTTTTATTTCTTTTCGTTTATTTTCAAGTTTCAAGAGTTGTCAACACTGCCACGTTAAAGGAAATTGTATTATTACGGTTATTATGGACTGTTTTTTTTAATAAAAAGTTAAAAAGATAATATACACAAAACACACTCCAACTCACTCCAACTACTGCCATTTACAAGTGTGTAAATGTATTTACATGAATGTATCTTTAAGTATGTGTTTTTAAGTAAATATATATGTATGTATTTATGACACAGTAAGTAGCTAAGTGTCTGTTTTCAGTATACGAGTACGTGTTAGAAATGTTGTTGGAAATTGTTTTGCTGTTTGTTTTCTTTGCTAAATGTTAACAAATACAAATATTACATTTAAAACTTTTTCGCTGGGGGGTTCTTTAAGTAAATAAAAGACTTTATGAATTTGTTTAACCCACAATATTTTCCTTTTTAAACTTTGTACAAATAATTTGTAATTTACGCAGCTTAACATAAATAATAAAATAAATAATAATATTTTTTTAGTTGTTTAAATACCAGGGTAAGTCAATAGTTTTTTGTTCAAAATTTTATAAGGAGCACTTAGAATATGGAAAGCTTTGGAAAAACAATAAAGAAGAGTAAACATATAAGAAGCGTTCGTTACCCTATTTATAATTGATTCACAAGAAGGAGGGAAGTTTACTAATTCTCTTATATTTTTATGTTTTTTACTATAGAATCTCGTCTTTTCTAAACTGTTTTTTATTTGAAATTTTATGTCACAGATTGGTTCCATTTAGAAAAAAAATAGTGAGTATATGTTTTGATTAGTAAAGAGAAAACTCTTTAAATATTCAGAAAGTGTGAACAAAATTCAATAAAAACTAAACTCAAAAATTAAAGAGTGACATCATAGACAGACAAAGAACGATCAACTATACCAGCTGAAATACTAAGAATAATAAATTGGGTTCAAATTGTAAAGGTGTCCCTGTAAAAGGCATAATTTATAGCTTTATTAAACTATAATATGAGGACGCATGAAATTTATAGAGAGTAAATAGTTCTATGCCCGTAAAAAATACAGTAGAAGCATAAAGTTAAAATCAACGGGTGCCCATAAGATGGGATGTTGTCGTTTTTATATGGGCTAATATTCTGAAACGTAACAGGCAGCTTTTGGAAATTTAAAATAGATTGTATTAAGTTTGCGACAGCAACAATTATAACAATTAAATTAAAAATTAACGTGTGACCCCATAGATGATATGATATAGGTTTACTTCACAACAATTTTAAAACATGGCTGGTAGGGCTAAGCTCATAAGTTCAGCGGACCACATCCATTTCTTGATAGGGATGTGGCATTGTCGCTGTGGGTCAACCGACTCCCGTTGTCTAGCCATTTGGACACTGGTTAGAAGGTTCTCATCTTTTAGTTTCAGTTTCCGTGCAAGCCCATTTACCTTAGCCCCCTTTTTTTAAATACTCTCGTGAGTTCTTTTTTTGTTTTTAAATAAGCAGAACCGCTAGATTGCAAAGAAAGCCTTGGAAGAACTGGGGAAGTTACTCTCTGAAAGAATGCCGGTTTTTATCGTCCAATTTAGGAGACCGAAAGATATTTATCAGAATACCTTGAAGAAGGTGAATAGTATAATCTCTTAAGGTGCTCCTGAGGCAAAAGGTTCTCGGTAGAATAGTTGTTTGGATATAATCGGGGTGTCTTAAGCTAAATAAATGAGTTAGTGGCAGGTAATTGAATAAAACATGATTTGATTAAGATGAAACGAGAGCGCATGTTATGTGTAAATTAAGCTTATCACCACGGCCATACATGGTTAGTGTGGATGCCACGAGGGACCTTAGCCTTAGACAATGTCCGTATGTATGTAATCACTTCAGTCGAAAGTAAAGGTTAGCGAGAGCAAGAGAAACATTGAAAGTAAGTTAGACGTAAATTACTAATCGGGTACGAAAATTACGAAGGGAAATTCCGAAGGGATAGCAAAGAGAACCATAAGCCGGGCCCGACGATCTACATCGATATTTCTTCCACAATTCGCTTCTTTATTGCAAGATTAAAAAAAAAAACGTGGAAAAAGACTGCTTAAGCTTTCAAAATGTATGCACTATGGTATGAGTGGATAACAACTATTTATGTATCACTTCGGTTAATATGAAATATAATTTGGAACTTATTTTGTTGAAAAATAAGATCCACAATTTTTATATTAAAAAGCACTGATATGTATTAGTTTGGTAAAGAATTTGAGTTTATTTATTTGTTCTTTATAAGATTTTATACATATGTGATGCGTTTATATAATTTAATCCTTTTTGTTGTTTATTATTTTTGAATATTAAAGTTAATTATTCAAAGAAAACAAATAAAAATTATTAGATTAGATTGGATGAAATGAAATGAGTCGAGATGAGATGGGATGGGATGCGATTAAATTAGCATAGTTATTATTTGAATTAAAATCTAATTTTACACCTTTATGTGTCTTTTCATTCTAACGCTCTTCTATGTTCTTATGCTAATTTCATTTTTATGAAATATTTCAACATCTCCTTTCTACACAATTTTAAATAATTTTTGTTTATTTTTACTTTGAGTTCTCTTCCTTTTCCAGCAAAATGAAAAATTCTAGAAAGTTGCATTAATTCGTATAATGAACTGTTGTTGTTTATTCGTCGTGTGTGTCGAAGTGACTCCTTTTGCTGTTAAATTTAAATCAAAATATAAATTATTCACATTTAATAATAAAATTAACATAATGATTTTTATTTAATTTATTGTGTTTATGTCTCCTTCAAAACCTTCCAGCAATCGCACGAAAATAAGCAAATTGTTAAATTTTATATTTTTTTTAGCAATTTTTTTCCAACTGTAACTGAATGTAGATTAACAAAAGTACATGAAAAGAAGTTAAAATTATTTATTCAAAAAGTTTAAAGAAAGCAGAAACAACTTAAAAAACATTGGTTAGAAAAAATTGAAAAAAATTTTTCAGAAAAAACCCAAAGATACAGAAAAAGCATTTGGTTTGCAAAACGTACAAGAAGGACTTTTATTATTCTGTAAGTAACATTTATTTTATATTATTTATTTAACCAAACAAGGCAGCAGAGTGTTGAAATCCTTTTTTATAAAGCCAAGCAAAAAAAAATTATTTTTTTGTAACCAATATGAAAACGTCTTTATTGGTTTTAGCGAAAAAACTGCTAGAGACAAAACTTTAAATTTGTTTTTTATTTATTTTACTTTTACCCAATTTTATGAAAAATTTAAGTTTTATAGTGCATTTACATTACACTGAAACCTTGCACAAGATTTTAGGCAAAATATAGTTTTTTTTTACTAGATTTCCTATACAAATCAGAATCTACTTCGTCACTAACTGCCTGTCCCACAATGTCGCAACTAGTCGTTCATTCGCACAAATAAATTTAAAAGATAAACAAAATTTTTGAATTTGTTTTTGTTTTAAATGTAATTGTGGGAATGATCGATCGCTTGCGATATTGTGGGACAAGCAGTAAATGTTGACGAAATCTGCTAAGAATCTAGTAGTAGCTAATGATGCAACTATGGTATTGTACTAAACGTTACTACGCTGCAAAAAAATGCATTTTAATTAAAAAACAAAATAAATAAAATTACTAAAATCATAAAAGCTTTTCAAGAAATTATTAATTAATTGGAAAAGTATAACAAAAATTAAAAAAAAAAGAAAAATAAAGTGCAAGTTGTAAATAAAAGGTAAAGTAGTGAAAAATTGCAAGTAAAAAAAATATAGATCGTTTATCTTAATTTTGAAAAATATTTTTTGTTATCTTCTAGATTTTGCTATAGTGTAGATTTCACTACAGTGTATAAGTGAGAAGTTTCTCTCATGCAACCATTAATTAGTGTTTACAACTGGAATTCACTTTGACATATCTCAGGAATTAGGAACACGTTTTCGTAAAGCGCCATAGCCACACATCAAACTCATTCAATCAAACTTAATTTTAAAGTTGATTTGCAAAGGGAAACACGTACAATTTTCAAACGCAAAATCTTTTAAAATTTTTTTAATTTATTTTTTTTTGGTTAAAAATGAGTAAAATAAATGATTTTTCTATTCCATTATTGTATTCTTCACTTTTCACTTGCCATAAAGCAGGAAAATCGATATAAACTTCAATTAACGCTAAAAACAAATTTTTTCCTCCATTTTGATTATACCGCGTCGAAAAAAGTGATAGATGTTGTCGCTTTGAAAATTATGTAAAAATGAAATTTGAAGTAATTTCGGGCACACACAACAAACTGGCTTCAAATTCTTATGGCGACGGCAGTGAAAATCAAAAATATTTAGATTTTCTTCAAACTCACTCTCACCTATACGTGTGAGTATTTTTTTACTAACACAATCACAAAAGAGCGAGTTTTCAGCAGCAGTTTGATGTGTGGCCATGCTGCTTAAAATACTTATAAAATTTCATTACTCCGTGACAGTTGTACAGTAAACATCAAATTTCGTTTTTGATTACGCTTTACTGTTTGCATATATGAGAACATTTATTGCAACTGTGTGTGTATTGTAATTGCATGCGTTTATTTGACAGCTCATATCATGGCATTGTTTTGTTGAGATCTCTCATGAAAACGCTCTCATCATAAATTTTTTGGAACGGCAACTGAATGTGTAACAAATGTAAAAAAAATCTCTCTGGGATTAAATTTTACGTTTGTTGAGATAAATATCCTAGATCTCATTCCAAGTGAAGACGCTATGTTATAGTTATCTTATACAAGGCGAGGTAGGGTTAATCGTTCACTTTTGTGCTAAACAGTTTATGAGTATCTGTAGCAGTGGTCATCCTGTTGACTATTATAATTTCATGCGAAAAGTTTTTCAATTTAATTATAGAAACAAAGTACTGTTTCCACAAAAAAAAGATATAAAATTGAAAACATTAAATTTAAAAAATTATGTCGGTCAAATGACTGACTTCCCGAATTCATGCATATTTACAGTTTTTAAAATTGTTGCTAGCAAAATATCTGGCTCTAAATTGACAATTTCTATTCAAGATTTTTAGCACCCCGTCTTCAGCAGCCATCGCTTTGAACAAAACATAAACATGACGCAGGCAGAGCAACGGAATTAATTTGTGCATGTTGTTATAAGTGGCGAATACGTGTTTATGTCCTTTTCTGTTTGAACATAATCTTTTCCAATAATCTTGCTTGAATGCTTATTGTACAGCACATAATAGTCGTACGGTTGAGCAAGAGATGGCTTTGTTTGAAAATAAAACTGTTTTTAACAACTATGTTAAGACGTAAAAAAACCTCAACATGGGCAATCTATACTTAACACTAACATGATGTAAGTTTTAATGTTTATCATTTTATGTCTAATGTAGACGAGGGATAAATCTCTTAAACAGAAGATCAGGTGCAGAAGTTGGTTTATCAAAATCTATATCGTCACCTCAGCTGAAACCCCAACATTGCTCGAGATTCAGCAATTTGCGTAAAAACTTGTTTCACATCTACATGTATCACTAATCATTAACGGTTACGGTTACTACAGAACGATATAATTTTCAGTCACAGTAAAAAATTATTTTTTCAATAGAACTTAATCGTAAGAGAGTTCTTCCTTTCGAAACAAGCTGTAGGTTATGAGATGCAGCATCTACGTATGAACAAAATCTTTGTACACCGATTCATTACAAGCGTAATAACCATTGATAGATGAAGACTACAGTTAAATAAAATCATAACAATGCCCAGTATAGTAATACAGTAATAGACGATAAAAACTTAGTGTTACTAAATAATAGAAAAATAAAAAAAAAAGTTATAAAAAGAAGCTGCATAAAAAGTTCAAGGTCTAATTTCTGCACAAAAGCCAGTTCTCCTAGCAAGAGCAAAGGTATTTAAACCCATGAATTTGGAAGTGAGCTTGAAAATTTTATTTAAATATCTCTGAGATTCTATTCTAAAACCAATATGGTGTTATGGCATTCAATTATGGGGCACTGCCTCAGCTACCAACGTAGAAAAAATTCAAAGGCGCCAAAACAAAGGCGTATAATTACATCTGATCCTTGGTATATAAAAAACTCGAACATCCATAAAGATCTAAACGTGCCAACAGTTAAAGCGGAAATAGCGAAACTTGGCGTAAGTTATTTAAAGAGGCTTGAAATTCATCGTAATCCACTGGCCCGTAACATACTAAATGAACCTGATTACATTCGACTAAGAAGGAGGGACACTGCTTCTCTCATCCGTACATCAGAGGGATAACCCGCAAATTACAGTAACCGTGAAACATACATTTTTTTGTCAAGCACTGGTTGGACTTAACATGTATATTTTAATTTTTAGACTTAAGATATGAGTAATTATTGATAGTTCAATTATATTGAAGATACAATAAATAAAAAAAAATTGCGAAAAAAAATATCTCTGATGAAAAACCAAGATTTAGCTTCACATCTTCAAGGCAATGGCTATCATATTTCGCTTTAAATATTTTTATAAAAAAACAAAATTGATTATAAGAAATTATTACTTATATCTAATCCAGTTAATCCTTAAAATGTACTAAAAATAAACACTTTCTCATTTTTAAAAAATTGGTGCATGTTGTTAAAATCCGTATTCAAAAACCCTCAGCATAAAATAATATCCCTTTTAATACAATTTAAAAAATTCCTTTAAATCGTCGTTTATTTTTCACAACCAAATTGATTTATTATTCAAGCTTGAGGTAAATTGAAGTTAACTAAAAGATTCTTAACTCAGCACAAAATTTTCAAACTTTAAATATTTAAATTGCTTTAAGCTTTCAATGCACGTAAACACAAACCCGTGCATATGGTCTGTAGGAGACGTTTCATTTTACATATATTAAGCCTAAGGTAATAGGACGTAATATAAAGAGCTTAAGCTATAACCTCAAGATAGAAAATGTATTAAGCATAGCTCATATTTTTAATTCCTTCCGTTATTTAAGTTAAAATATATTATGGACTCATAAGCAAGAAGCCAAATCGTCGAGGAAATTTTACAATTTTTTTCTAACATAGTTTTTTTTTAATAATATAAAACAAGTAATAAGTTGCTACTAAAAAATTGCGACTAAATACTGCGAAAGAATCGAGAACAGTTAAAAGCTCAAAGGACTCTTTTTGATGTCCTTAAGAAAGCTGTACTGCTGCCTAAGTATGTATGTGAAACTTTATTTGCGATTTTCTTCGAATTTCCAATTAAAAATCTATGAAAACAATCCGTCCTTAAAGTCTCACTTATTATATGAAAACTGAGGAAAAGTATTTGGTTCATTTTAAAATTCTATGTCATAAATTTCATATCAACTATTTTATTATAACACTTGTACATAAGCCTTAAACATGCAGAATTATACAAACTCACATACGATTAGATGGGTAAACTTCGTAACTTGAATATTTTATTGCAGACATGGAAAGTTGGATTTTGAAGGAGATCTTCAAATATAGGAGTGATTTTTTTAGTAGTAGAATATACTACGTAGTTCTTCTTTAGATGTTTTATTGAGCTAATAAAACTTGGTTACCATCACATAAACATATAAAAATAAAATGTTTTCAGTTGTTGATTGAATAATTAAAGCTAGTCAGGCCTAACATAGTTAATGTCAATAAAAAACTAATTTATTGCATTTTTACCCAACGTTTCGTCAATATTTGTTGACTTTTTCAAGGGTTCGTCTATTAAAAATTTAAATCTTTATTATTAAAAATTATACAGTAAAATAATTTACTTACAATATAACATAGATCACATTACCAATAAACGTTTTTAACATTTACAAAACAAATAAACATAAAACATAAAAATCAAACACAACTTAAATTTAATATCACAGTTTTAAATTTTACGTATTGCAACACTATAGTTTGCGTTTATGTTGTCTGTGTCTTCTTTTAAGTTCATGGTTTTGTTAATGTTTTGCTGATTGCGTAGGCTTTCTATTGTGTACCTTTTATTTTCCTTTCTTTCTACATCTAAAATCTTGACTTTTTGAAAATCCGCTTCATGTCCAGTCTTAAGTATTTGTTGTGATAATGCTGTTGTTTCTTTCTGTTTCGTAATATCGTTTTGATGTTCACTCATCCTTGTTTCCAATGTTCGTTTTGTTGTTCCAATGTATATTAAATCACAGCTTTCTTTATTATTGCCTTTGCACTTAATTTCATACACTACATTGCATTGTTTTTGTTTTTCTATTTTGTCTTTCATGTTAGTGAATATTTTGTTTAATGTGCTGTTTGGCTTATATGCAAATTGTATTTTGTCTGATTTTATTATTGATTTTAAATGCTTGTTATCAGTTAAACCTGGTATATATGTTACACCGTGAAAAAATTTTTGTTGATTGTTGTTATCATTAGTGTTGCTATCTTGAGGATGGTTGGTTTTTAGTTTAACTTCTGCTTCTTTTATCAAATTATTAATAAATTTTACTGGAAAGCTGTTACGTTTAAGTATTTTTGAAATTTTATCTATATTTTTGGTGTAAAATTGTTCGTCAGTAATGTTTAAAACTCTAAAGATGAAACTTTTGGAGGTATTAATTATTTGAGGCATAGGTTGTGTGGCATTAAAATTCATAAGTCTACCAGATTCTATATCTTTTGCATGCCAATCGAAAATAATTTTGTCATCTTTCCATTGTAGTGTTGTATCTTTGCATTTTTCTCTAACTCAACTGTAAATTGTATTTTTGGGTGGTAACTGTTGAGGGATTTTAGAACTTCATCTTTGTCGTCAAGTTTAATTATAGCTAAAACGTCGTCTACATACTTTACTATGTATTTTAAGTTGATGTTTTTGTTTTCCAGTTCAGCTAATGCTTCGTCTAAAAGGTTATCTAGCATTATGTCAGCTATGGTGGGCGAGAGTGGGTTTCCCATTGGCATTCCAAATGTTTGGTTATAAACTTTTCCATCATATGTAAAATAATTATTATCAGTAAGACAAAATTTAAGTATTTGAAGAAACTTCGATTTTGGTATTTTCGTGAAAGATTCAATAATGCTCCATTTTTTCATTATATTTTTAATGGCAATATGCACTGGAATGTTAGTAAAAAGTGAAACAGAATCAAATGATATTAGAACCTCATTGCTCTGAAGTTTTACTTATTTTAGTTGGTCTTTTAATTGTTTCGAGTTTTTTATATTATACTTTAAAGATATTATATTTTTAATTACTTGCCCAATATATTTGGATAATTGGTAACAAGGTACATTCATTGATGATATAATCGGACGGAGAGGGGTGTCTTCCTTGTGAATTTTAGGTAGGCCGTAAATCCTAGGAGCTATCGCAGATGAGTATTGTAGACGATGCTTTTGAAACTTATCAATATAATTATCTTTATAGAGATTTGAAATTATATTATTGTTTTCCTTTTGTAGTTTAACCATTGGGTTAGTCCTCATTGTTTTGTACGTATTTTTATCCTCTAAAAGTTTCCTCATTTTTTCTTTATAGTCTTCTCGGTACATTATTACTGTTTTATTTCCCTTATCCGACTGTATAAGTATAATATCTTTGTTATTTTTCAAGAATCTTTTTGTTTTCTCATAAGCTGCGTGAATGAATTTCTCTTTTGGTGAATTTCTGAGTTTCCTTCCATACATTGTAATATTAGTTGCTAATTTTGTTCTTGTTATATCTTTTTCTTTTTCTATGTTAACTCCAATTGCTTGTACGCCTTGCTCTAGGTCAGCTATGATATGTAAAGGGGAACAATTTTGTTTCTTAATTGGTAGAGAAAATTTTTTTCCCAAGGATGATATCCACATACATTCTTTCTTTTCGCTTGAGAAATCTAATTTAGTGGTTCGACATTGTTCATCGCCATTTGAAAACAAATTTAATGACTTTTCAATTTCGTACCTAAAAACGTAACGCTATTGTGTTTGCTACAATAATTGTCCGTCTGTATTTCAGCGCACTGTCTCTGGAGCTCTAAAAGCCAGTGGTAGACACAATATATTTATAGCGCTCGGTTGTTGTTGTTATCATTTTCTGATATTCGGCCAGGGAAGCAATATCTCTCTTTCTTAGCTGAACGTAACCACGATTATTTAGGATCTTAAGGACCAGCGGCTTTGTGTGTGTTTCAAGCTTCTTTCAATACATTGTTGCATGTTTCGTTGGCGCTACGAACTAAGTCCCCAATGAACTAAGTCCCAAAAACAAAAATGAACTATGTCCCCGAAATTGGGGACTTAGATATCGAGATAGTGAGATTGCCAGTTGGTGCCTAAGGAAGCCCATTTCTGGGATTGCAATTTCCATATGATTATGCCTTTTAATAACAGTGGTCGTCAAAAAAAGGTGGGAGTTAGAACCTTGTTATGTGATGGACTTTTATGAGCTAGGCTTTTATGTGCTGAATCCAAATCTATTCACAGAGTTTTTCTATCAAGTCTTGTTTTCGAGATATTCTTATTTAAATAAAATAAAAAATATTAAAATATTAGATATGTAGTTATTGTGATAACAAGGGTAGGCAAAAAAAAACGAATTCGGGATCAAGAACTTTGTTATGATTTTAAATGACTTTTGTCTGAATCAAAATCTGTTCACAGATTTTTTCTATCACGTCTATCACGTATGAACAATGGTCGGCAAACAAACAGTCGAGAGCTTGTACCTTGTTGTGTGATTTTAATGGACTTTTATGTGCTGAATACAAATATGTTAACAGATTGATGCTATCACGTCTAGTTTTTGAGATATTCTTATTTAAATAGAATGATATTAAAATATTTAAAACCGTGAAACATACAATTTTTTGTCTAGCACTGGCTAGACTTAACAACTACATATATTTATTTTAGATTAATGATATGAGTAATTTTTGTTAGTTAAAATATATTACCGATACAATAAATAAAATATGAAACAGATAAAACTGGATTGGCCTACACTCAACTTTACCATGCCAAATGGAAACAGATATTTTTATGGATATATTACATAAAGAATAAAATTTCAAAGTATATTCGAATCGAAAAAAAAAAAATTATTTTCGATTTGGGGTGTTAGGTAAACTACCCCTTGCCCCTTCTCCATTATGGCCAAAATTTATACAGCTCTTCATCTCCATAAACCAAAGGCACATACTGAATTTCATTTTAATATATCATACGGTATGACCTGTAGAGCGTTCACAAAATTTGGGGGTAAGGAAACTACCCCTTGTCCCCTCCCGATCATGCCCAAAAACTATAAAGCTCTTCATCACCACATACCAAAGACAAATACTAAATTTCAATTTTATATGTCAAACGGTATGACCTGTACAAACTCCACAAAAATACTGGCATAATTGTAAATAAAATCAACATTTGTGCATCGATTTTCATCATTTATGGCTTATTTTTTTCCTAGTACATCCTTATTTTTTCCGAATAAAATGTAAAATATTTGCCAATTTAAGTTTGTTACGAGGTTTTGAAAAAATTTGGTTTTTATTAGATTAAAGATTCAATTTATTGGACTTAAGTTCTCCAGTTCAGTCTGTTTAAACTTTAACAATGGAAATAGATAAAATTTATTCTTCTGCTATTAGTTTTTATTGGTTACAACAAGACATAATTCGAATAACCCAAACGATTTACCCTAGTAGCTGTGGAAAAAAGTTAACCTTCTCCTGTGAAAACTAATAAAGAAAATTATTAAAATTTTCCATCCCTGTTTAAAAATAAAATGTATTCAAGAAATTGAATGGGAGAAATGTAAAAAAAGTTGTGTAAAACCAGTATGTAATGGGTGATGGAAATTCAAGCATCGTTTTGAATCAGATATTGTTTTGGCACTAATCGATTCTTTTATCCAATATTTTGACTATCAGTCAATATTATATCTCCGCCGAGCAAAAACGCATTACGTTTGAGCAATGTTAAACAAATTTTTAACTTATTTCCTAAGTAAGTGCTCTGTTGCCAAAATTGTGACTTGAATTTATTAAGAACAAAGTTTGATCGAAATTAAGAACCCACCACAAGTGCTGTACGCAAGTTTGTTCGAAAGCTCATGACTGTCTTGCTAGAGGACGATTGTGTTGTCCCTGCCTCGTACGCTGCGTAAACATATCCCTGTTGTTTTAATCCAAAAACGCCGACACGCTATCAATCTCCACAATTCCGATTTCACGTACCAACGTGATAGGGATTCTGCACAAAGATTGTGGATTGTTCGCTTACAAGGTCCACTTTAGTCAGTAATTGAAAACAAACATCAATCCAGTTCGTTACGACTGCTCAGTTTATGCCTTACAGAAGCTCCATTCGAACCTCTAACATATTTGCTGATGAGGCGCATTGTGGCTGTGTCAATAGACAAAACTGCTGCATCTGAGGATGGAAATTCCGCACGACATTATGTAGAATTGCAGTAAACAGTGAATACTAAGAAGCTGAAGTAAAAGATATAAAATTGGACAATATTCGGTAGGATGGGGACCCATATCACTTATCCCTTAAAAAATCGATATATATAACATTAAGGCCCATTATTATAACTTGCCAATAGGTAAAGTTAGGATTTTATCAAAGAGATAAGTAGGGTTTTGTTTTAATAAGGAGTTTAAAGCTCGTTAAAGTACGTGATACTTAAAGATTATTTTTAGCTTACTTATAATAACATAAAATTACTTATCTCTCCTAACTTTAGCTATAGGCAAGTTATAGTAATGGGCCTGAGTCAGGTAATCGTGTTATTAGCCGTTTTGTCGATGACCCCCTTTTGCAATGGGGTGCCATTAAAGAATGATGATATGCGAATAATTCACTCATTTAGGGCTAATTGGCGGAGCCAATCGTGAGAGAGGATAAAAAACCGATAACAAAGTCTTAGAAAATTGGACTAACAGCATAAACAACTGTCCAGCCCCGCCAATCAAAAAAGTAAAATTCCATAAATAATGGGAATATTTGCTATTTATAATAAAGCTTTAATAAGCGAAAATAAATTAAGCTTATATTATTTAAATATTTAAAACGATACTTATTTTTGGACCACCCGGTATAATATTATATGTAAATATGTTGAAATAGTTTTACCAATAATAAAAAATATTTACCAACAACAGCGGTAAATTTAATGAGATGTTATCACACGAAGATGAAATTCTATCCTGCTATCGCTCACTCAAGGAGGTTGTGATGGATACCAGATATAAGACATCACACCCAGGTTGAGTGAGTCAAAGCAAGACAAAATATAATTGGTAAAAATCAATTTTATTTTTTTTTAATTGATTTACTACGTAGTATAGGAAACACTTTATATATTATTGCAGCATATTTTTATATACAGTTGAACGTGTACTTTAGAACCCATTTTGAATGTGAAATACAATTTTTTCGACTTATGATCTTATTGTATTCTTTATAATTTTTTTATCAATAATTTAAATTATTATTTTTGAAAACACAAGCGTAAAAATGTTGTAATTTTGTCACAATTGTGTGTGATTCAAATGGTTTTTACTCACAAATTCATAAAATAAACAATAAAAAAATTCCAAATTAGTGGTTTGTTAAGATATCAAAAGATTTTAGTCAACAAACGCCTTAATTAAGACTGACAAGGGTCGCGCGAATATTACAAAAAAAAATTCTTCATTGAAATATTTATGCCGGCATTTATGGTTTCCTTAATTATTTATTCTTCTATTCTAACTAAAACCAATTTGAATGAAACATCTTTATTCATTTGGAAAAATATAAATTAACTAACAATTTTCAATATTTAATTTAAACCCTTTTTTTGTTTCTAAATGAATGATTTTTTCCTTGTCCTTTTTTAAGGATTTTTTCCTTCATAAATGGCAATTTATTATATTATTTTTAAATTTATTAAATATTGAAAACAATTGCAAATCATATTTCAACCGTGCATATTACCCGTTGTAGATAAAGAGACCAAAGTCTTTTCCAGGGATCAAACCCACAACCCCAATACTGGTAGGATAGTGGGCTGCTAAATAAATAAATAACACAGGGCAACAGCAAAAATATGCTCGAGTAACTACTATATACATTTGATGTATCATGGCTACCTTAGTACAAAAATGGTAAAATTTTTAAATTCTATGGATAGATTTTTTTTTAAAAAATTTTTTTTTTTAAATTGCAATTTTTTTGAGACGTTTCTTCAAATAATTAATGATAACTCAAAAACTACTAGTCCGATATTATTAAAATAAATTCAGAAAAATTAAGATTTGCATAGCCTTTAATTCGTCTATATATCGCGTTTCAATCGGATCAATAGTATCGGAGTTATAATAAAAAACTTAAGAAAAAAATATATTTTTTACGTAAAAATGGCAAAAATTTTCGTTTTAAAAAAATCATACAAAATCGAAAACGGCAAAAAACTTCCAGATTCATTTTTTTATCGCATATCGACATATCTGTGACATTAAGGAATAAGTGCTTAAGTCGACTTAAGCAAAATTTAATTTAGTGGCCCCTTTGGAATCTCCGTACTCCAAAGTACCCATGTGCAAAGTTTCAATTATTTTGTACCCTTTTTGAAGAAGTTATAGCGAAATTTCTTTCTGCTTATCTTTTTTCAATGTCTAAACGCATTGGAAAAAAAGCTTAAGAAACTACAAGCTATTTTTCCAAATCAAAAAATCTTTTTTTCACAACTTATTAATTGCAACGCCTGCGTACTTTTGGAAGATCTAAAATAATTTCCAAAACATACGTTTGACTTCCATGTGCGAAGTTTAAAGATCAGATATTTAAAAAAAAAATTAATTTTTAAGTTTAAAATTGTTCTCCTACTAAACTTAAAAATCAGACTTAAGCACTTTTTCCTTTTTGCCACAGATATAATAGCAACAAAATGAGATATCGACCATAAAAATCGATTGATTTTTTTCGAATTTATTTACATTTTAGTGAATTCGCTCATTTTCACAAAATTTTAGTTTTTTGCTTGATATACGCATTATAGCGGGTTTTCAAATGTGTGAAAAACATAAATTTTCCAATTTCAAGGGGTGCATGTCGGATTAATGTTAGATTTGATGAGAAACTTCCACCCACAAAATTTTAGTCGAATTCGACAACGTTAACACGTAGCGCATAGGCCCCAAATCTGAAAAAAAGCGTTTAAATCGAAAATAATTGACAAATTTTCAGTTTTTGCAAAATTAACGCTATTTATTTCCCCTTTTGCAAAAAACTGGATCATGGTCCTTAGGGCAAACACAATGAGATTTACAATAAGCTACATGTCTTTAAGTTTTCGAGTTATTACAATTTTCACTGGCCATTATATGTCCTTGAGAACTTGCCGAAGACAATTTACAAAAATTTTGTGGGTGGAAGTTTCTCATCAAATCTAACATTAATCCGACATGCACCCCTTGAAATTGGAAAATTTATGTTTTTCACACATTTGAAAACCCGCTATAATGCGTATATCAAGCAAAAAACTAAAATTTTGTGAAAATGAGCGAATTCACTAAAATGTGAATAAATTCGAAAAAAATCAATCGATTTTTATGGTCGATATCTCATTTTGTTGCTATTATATGTCGCTATGCGATAAAAAAATGAATCTGGAAGTTTTTTGCCGTTTTCGATTTTTTATGATTTTTTTAAAACGAAAATTTTTGCCATTTTTACGTAAAAAAATATATTTTTTTCTTAAGTTTTTTATTATAACTCCGATACTATTGATCCGATTGAAACGCGATATATAGACGAATTAAAGGCTATGCAAATCTTAATTTTTCTGAATTTATTTTAATAATATCGGACTAGTATTTTTTGAGTTATCATTAATTATTTGAAGAAACGTCTCAAAAAAATTGCAATTTAAAAAAAAAATTTTTTAAAAAAAAATCTATCCATAGAATTTAAAAATTTTACCATTTTTGTACAAAGGTAGTCATGATACATCAAAATTATATAGTGGTTTTAAGAGCACATGAAATTTTTTTTATTTTGTTGTGCTGTGTAATTTTTCTAAATATGTATTTTATTCATTTAGGGTTTTGAAAGATTAATTTACTAAAATTGATATTTAGGGGGAGCTGCACTTGGTTCGATGTAATTTTGATAATTTAAACAATCCGCTCATCAGAAAAACATCATTTAAACTAAAACTATCTCCAAATTATTATATCCAAACGTCTGTGATGTTCATATTTTGTATTTCAGCGTGAGACAAATATCTGTAGTTAGAAGGAAAAACTGCTTATGTCTAATTCAGTATTTTTGAAGTAGACCACTCTATAGCTGGTTTTTATAATTCATTCCCATTGCAGAATATTAGTTTCTTTAACTTTATAAATTAAAAAAAATCTTATTCTACATAAATAACATGTTTCTAAGTAGACTTAAGCAGTTATTCCTTTTTGCCACATATATTTTATTGTGCTTCTTAATTTAAATTAATTGGATCTAGCATCAGTCTAAAATCGATCTAATCTCTGAAATGATGATAAAACAGGGCGACAGAAAATACATTTTTTTGCGACTTATCGTTTTCGAATAAAATAAGGATGTTATGCAAACCGATAAAGGTATTTAGATACAATCGAAATATTCAAATCTGGCATTTGATTACTACAGAATAATTCTTTTACTCCAATTAAAATTTTTAATAAATTCAGAACTCAATTATTTATTTAAATCTATGATCATTTTGATCTTTCTGATATAAAAATATATTTAAATCAAAATAAAAATATATTTGTATCTATTAATTAGTACAAATGTTCTCATGTGTAAAACTTAATGTCCAGACTTATCCTAAATGTGATTTCCTTTACCGACCTCAGGTACACGCAGAGAAAAAACATGGTTGAGGTAACCATAATCTAAAAGCAACATATTATGGTTGAATTATATGGTTATATTCAAACCATATTATTTTAAACCATAATAATAATATTGTTTGAACATATTATTGTCTTACATAAAAATACAAACATAATTATGTTAATAATAGAAACATACTATAATTAATGTGAAACATGTAAATGTCAATGTGACAACGTATGAATATATTTATTAAATAACAAAAAACATATACACGAATATTTCCGTTGAGACTTACATACATATTTTGATATTTTCTGATTACCTTTTGATATTTTTAATTTAAAACTATAATTTATAATAAAAAACAAATTTATTTGTTGACAGCAAATGTGTATTTAATGTTTTTACGGTTTTAGAAGCACCGATAGCTTACATACATATTTCTGAACTGAAAAAAGGCCAAAACCAAAATATGTATTTTTAAAACCAAACATTATTTGTTTACTTTTAGTCACACTTAACATACTATGTTTAATAATAATATATCATGGTTAAAAATATATTTTTTTTTTAATTAAAAAAAATTTGGTTGTGGTTTAAATTTTAATATGGTTCAAATCAACCATGTTGTTTTTTGGTGCGTATAACCATTGAATGATTAACTGTTAACAAAAACTTGTTTATCGTGACCAAAGTATTGTTTAAAATAACTATAATTTGTTCACAGCAAACATGTATTGTTACAGAGAACATAGTGTGGTTGCCGTGACCATACAATAATCATGTTTTTTCTATGCGTGTATAAGGTTAGGTGTTATGGGAACTCAGGTCGAACTTACAGTCCAGTGAAAAAAGAAATAATAAACATACATCGTATCATAATATTTCATCATTTGATCAGCCTGACATTGAATTATAGGACTATAACCCTTCTTTGACATATCCAATGGTTATGCTAAGGAAAAAACTGACCCAGGAATCAGTTTTTTCCTTAGCAGTGTTGGAAAGGAAAAAACTGACCCAGGAATCAGTTTTTTTCCTTAGCAGTGTTGGAAAGCTCTGATAGAGCTCAGACAAGCAAAACGTTTTATCATGTTATCTCGGTGAACATTCAATCACTAAATAAGAGTGTCTTGAAGCTACTTAAGGGATGGATTACCGGACATTGTGTTCTTCTTTACCATTACTTCAAATTAGGAAACACTGTGATTACTGAATCTGCAAATAATGTGACACTTCAGAATACGTACTTTGTGCATGTTCTGCTATGGGGTCTCGTAGAAGAAAATTCCTAGGATGCTCTCTATTATCTTCAGGGGGTATGGATGATTTCTCCGTATAAGATTATTGGCTTCATTCGTGGGGTAGGACTGGTTTGGTGAACATAATGGCTGTAGGTATCGTCACTTAGTGCCTAATAATAATAATATTATAAATATTGCCCGGTATATTCACAAGGCTATATTTCTCTCAGACACAACTCGGTTCAAACATATTCTGATATACGTTTCATTACAACAACTGCATTGGACAATTTTGTTTTAATTACTAAATGAGACGGGTCAAATGAGGTGCCCTTTTATTTACGCTTCGTTTAGTTTAACTTTATTATTATCTAACGATAATCTTAAAGTGTATATTGAATATCAAAATTACTTCTGAGTTAACATTAATGATTTTATTTCATAGAGCCAAAAAAAAAAAACTATTCGCAGAGTAAGGAGGATGTTGTTTTAAAAAATGAATGATTGTGCAAAAATCCAGGATTTGTGGAATTGTTTAATGATAATATTGATGATAGGAATAAACAATTGGATATTAATGAAATGAAGCACTACTTTTTAAATGGTGTAGAACCTAGTTCGACATAATTATTTGAAAATCTGAATTTTAATAGGGATCGTAAGTATATTTCATTTCGATATTTTAGTCATACTTGGGATTTTTTCATTAGCATTGAATTTTCATTGGCATTTTTCAAATAGTTACAATGACAAAAATGTTAAGTATCCTTTAATGCTACTGCCATATTTTTAATTACAATTGTTTTTACGAATGGTAATGAAAATGTAGTGAAATCATATATGAAATTACTAATTATAATTGATGAAAAAATCATTGTTTTTATTAAACATAAATTTATGATCGCAGTATGTTTTAGTAACTACAAATAAAGTATAAGTTTCATGCCTGCTAATGCTTTTTCTAAATATGTAACTTCTTATTTAATTTAGTGAGGCACAACTTTTGCATTCACTCTAGTTTTGAAAATCTTTGCAACACATTATCCAACGGGTTAAAATTTTGTCATAAGAATTTACTTTTCAGAAATTTTTTATATTTTTTCTGATTTTTTGTTGTTTTTATATGAAAAAAAAAAAAATGCACATAATAGGAGAGTAGAGAATGAAGGTGGGACTTCTTTAAAAACATCACTACAAAAAGGTTGATTGCAAATGTGGCCAATAATTTTTATTTAAGACAACACTTTCTCTGCAAAGTTTTTTACTTGTGTGAAATTGATTGCAAATATGATCAATAATAATATTGCTTTTTTATAATTTAATCATTGATTAATGTTAATGATTTTGTTTTTTAAATAATTACTAATGAAGCTTTTTCATTAATGGCCATTGCCATTAATGAAAAAAATGGTAATGAAAACAAATTTATTAGCATTATTTAGAATTCAATGCTAATGAAATTGTCAATTAATTACTCAATCTAATTAATAAGTCCCATGTATGATTTTAGTACATCTCAAATGCATTAAAATTTTCCAAAATTATTCTCTCATTAATAGGTAATCAAATTGTGCATTTCGCAGTTCGATATTTCGTGAAAATTCGAAGATTGTTAAATCTTATGAAATGGAAAACCAAATATCATTTTACCAATATTATCGAAACTATCAGAACATATAATGAGAACATTTTATGGAACGAACATATTTCTTATGTTCACACGCAAAAAAACATAATTGTGGTCACATTAAATGCATATTATGTACAAAATGCAACATTGTTGGTTTTAACAATACAATTTTTGCTAAACCTTAAACCTCAAAAAGTTTTATAAGTATTATGTATTTTTAAACATAATATATAATAAACAAAATATGTTAGAAATTTTTATGTAATCAAAGAAGTATTAAAAACAAACAAACAAATTATGTATGTTATAATCATTTAAATTACACATATAATGTTTATGTTTAATCATAATATAATAAATGTTTATATTTTAACAAGTCTTGGTTACTTTTAACAATATCATTATTATGATTGAAAATAATGTGGTTCTCACATAATAATATTGCTATTATGATAATAATATGATTTGACTACAACCATATAATTTAATCATAATAAGTTACCCTTAGAATATGAATATTAGAATATTTATACTAATTTAAATGCATTAGAAAAAACAATAAGTCATCACATCTTAAGTCTAAAATAAGTATTGAATATACATGTTATCCCTTCTTCTTAGTCAGATGTAGCCACGATCATTAATGATGTTACGGACTAGAGGAATTGTAGGGGTTTCAAGCTTCTGTAAATAAGGTACTGCATGTTTCTTTATTTCTGCATTAACTGATGGCACGTTTAGATCCTTGTGAATTTTCGAGTTTTTTTCTATATACCAGGGAGCAACTGTGACCTTGGCAACTTTGAATGTTTTCTAAGTTTGATGTTGGTTTGAAGATCGAATTGTACAGTAGAAGTTTAAAATCTAAGCTTAGGGTAGGGTTTTTGCAAATACCCTAGTTTAGTGGGACTGCGTTTATATGGCTTTTCTAAGTAGGGCGCCGATCAAGCATACATACCGAAGTATTTGATAAAAATGAAAAAAAACGAGTTTACGCCATCCCAAAAACAAAATTATAATTTTCTGCGCACGTCGGTCTAATGACGTCACGAAAATTTAAATTAAATGATTTGTACGTACTTATTTGAAGCAATTTGTTGATTACAGACTTGTCCTTATATTGGCTCTACTACGTCATCTAACACGCACATGGCTTAATTGTATTTTCTTTCATTCTTTGTATTTGATTTTTAAAAGTTAAAGTATCATTTGGTTATTTGTACGAATTGGGGGCTTGAGCCCATACTCAGTATGAAGATTATGTAAGTACATCTTTGTTCGTTCACCTTTGTTCTCCAATTCATCAAAAAAAATTTCGAAATTGTATAAGTGATCTTGTAAATAACGCGATGGTACATGGGCACTTCCATGAATTATTAAAGAAGTTGTTTCGCCATATTAAAGATTATTCGATATTAAGTGAACGAAAATCAAGTTATTCCGCAGTTGTAGCGCATCATTTGCATTATTGGAAATCAGAGAGTCGATATGAATATGAATGGGAAAGTATTTTGCGTTTTAGTATAACAGCGTTTTCGCCTAAAATTGCAGAAGTATTCTGTTTCATCATTTACAAAGTTTTTTGTTCAAACAACACCAATAATATGTCATATTTCTTATTTAAATTCAGAAGTACAGGTTCACCAAATATTTAAAATAACAGTTTTTAGCTCAGCCCGAATAAAATACATTTACAAATTTATTTAATGTAATTATACAGCCGTTAAAAATCAATTGAAAAATTTATTCGAATTATTTTCACTGAATTGATGTACCAACCACAAAACTAATATTGATTTAACATAAAATAACAAGTTCGTTAAAAATGTTTTGTTAGCAAATTGTCAAGTGTGCTTAATTTCGATTACATGGTTTTGCTAATTGAAGTGCTTTAAGTTTTCTTCCTCTTAATTTATTGCGAACTTTTACATTTGAAGAGAATTGACAATGAAACAACAAGAACAGCAATTTTTGAATTTCTAAACTTTAAATACACGAAAATGTTATTTGACACAGGATTAAGCAATAAACACTTTATGCTTAACCTTATTTCCTTATGTTCGTACTTTGTTTTATTTGACTTAGTTTTGTTTTTTGTATTTTATTCACTTATTGTTTCCTTTTACGCGCCACATGCCTGCAAGTGTTGTCTGCCTTAGAATGTCTTCTGCCTTCGATATCTTTTCTTCTTTTACATTTTTGTCATTCAGGGTATAGTTCGCTTTTTTTGTTAGTCAGTTTGACAATAAATAACATGACAATAGCAACAAAAAACAAACAGTTAACAATATCATTTACTATAAAATTGTTACAGACAAAATGTCAGTAACGACGACTGTCTGTAAGAATGGCTGAAAAAAACTGCTGCTGGAACGAGTAAAATAAGTTGAATAAGAACAAGAAAGAGAGATAAACAGATTTTACTCACGTTATTTATTAAAAAAAAAGGAAATCCAAAAAAAAACATTTGTGAGTAAATTGTGTAAGTGCGGGTTTAGTAACAGTATTTTGCACTTATTTTCCGCTTCCTGTCCGTTTATTCTTACACACTCTCTCACACATACCAACACACACACACACATGCTTATTCATTGTTATAAATAAATTCTTATACCAAACTCAAATCACGTTTAACGGGAACGTGTTAAATTTTCTCACTTGAAAAATGCTTTATAAATTGGAATTTGATTGAATTCTATATGTGTTAGGAATATGTGTGCTTTGAACTAGTGGATAACTACGTGTTAATGTCTGTATATGTGTGTGGGGGTACTAGGAAACGGAAACAAAGATTTTATTTTAACTGTAAAAATAGAGTAGGAAAAATACTTAGACAAAAAAAAAATTAGAAAAAAAGGGAACATTATAACACAAAGGAAAACGGTTGCATAACAAAAGGAACTTTTTTTCTTATTGTTGGGCTCACAAAAGCACGGTTTAACGAGGTAAATGTAGTAGAGACAATAAAAAAATATTATAATGAACCTAAACATCAAACAGTTAAAATATTTCTTACCTGTAAAAGCATACATTAAAATGCGTTTTTTATATGGCATTTATACGACTTTTTCTGTTCATAAATAATATTTTATTTCATTTTGCTACTTAAGGTGTCACAAACATAAATGCGCCATTATTTATTTTAGTAAAAAAAAAAACATCTCATTTGTAAAAGGTTTCCTAATATTTACGCAATATACGAATTAAATAAAAGTAATAATTTATGGGTTTATTATTGAATATAAGCATCCTTTTGTTCACTTCTATTACGTATAGGTGGAAGTGGGTTTACTGACATAGATTTGAAATATTCCCAGGATTAGCTGTACAGTTGTGTTAAATTATATGATCCAGGAGACAATTTTATCACAGAAAAGGGAGACATGTTGTGAATACACTTTACCTGTATAATCCTTAACCAATAAAAGGAAATTTTGACGATAGAATAAGACGTTAAGGACATGGCCATCAAGCCGTAACTTAGGAGCTACAAGAGTGGCTTTACTAGAGGATGACAGTACCTTTGCATCATTAAAACTAGCAGAAATATTGTTTAATATTCCGATAGAATTATGAGAGAGATTATGTTAATTTGATTGATTGAGCGATTGAATTCTATTGTTGATGTTCAAAAATCCACAAATTCGCTTGTGTGGCCCCAGATCAATTGAACTATGTCACTTGTGTATTGAAAGCACTCAGACGTCGATCTTTAATAACTATGCGCTGTGAAGGGATTTATATTCAGTTGTTAAAGAAAGGTGTTACTTAATTCTAAAGATTTCTAATTAATTCTAATTGTTCTCCCAGGACATTCAAATTTACAAGCTCATCTGCAACGAATGGAACTTGCATTAGCGAATTAAGCGTATGCTGGGAAGGCATCGAAACAACGGAAAATTTTCTATGCAATTGTCTAGCGTTCTCACGAGAATGATCCCGATACTTTGCCGATGGCACTCTACCGGGTATAACTCATCTAAAATGTACTGACTGGAAATCGCTAAGGAACTCTGTTCAAAAGTTTCTAGGGACGCCAAGTTTCTGCAAATCGTTTTTTTTATTATTTGAATCAAAAAAAAAAAAAAAAACAGGCGCCCATGAAGCTGAATCTTTGGCTTAAAAGTGTGTTTGTTGATTAAAGAAAACAGGATTCCAAAAAAGTATTCTTTTTTGGAATCAGGTTTGTTTATATCTATCCATTAGTTTTACAGGATGCGAACTTAGACAGGAATGGAGTTACTGTTTTATAGATATAGATAATATTCTTATTGAAAATACAAACAACCATGACCAACATTTTCAGAAATTTGATTTCAGATCATATATTATGTTAATTTTACAAAAAACTTTTTAATTAAATATTTTTGTATACTATAAACGTATTCTATATTCTATATATTAAACACAAAATGTTTTTTTGTCGGAAAGCTATAGCTGCCTACATCATTGGACCGGTCTTCCTGAAATTTACAAAGTTTGCTACTATCTGGTGGGTAAGATAGGGTATATAATTTGATATTTAAAGTGAGATTGGCGATCAAACACAAGGTGAAAAAGGGTACAGTCTTGAAATTTTGGATAAGTAACCCTCTTATTATTCGACTATGCATCTAGCAAAAAATAGGCTGGATTAAAATAATGGGAGTGGCACCTCGCATATAAAGAACAACAACTCCTATGGTGTACCTTTTTGTATGCATAACCCCCACATTAAATACACCCAAAGCAATTATACACTATCTAGAGAAATGTAAAGTTAACTCTCTCTAAATTTGAGAAAGGATACTCCGAGAATACGTACGTTTTCAAGTTAAATCTGTCCATGCTTTTACGAAGCACACCGGGGATCGCTAGTAATAGTAGTTTTGATTAAGGTTAGGGTTAAGGTTTTTTTTATTGAGCCTTTATATAAAACTTTACAATTTTTATGAACAATGGACAAAAAGAAACCTTAGGACTAAAAGGTGTTATCCTAATATAAGAACAAACTAAATAGTAACTTACTTACAACAATTTGTTATATATAATTAAAAATAACAGTAGATAAATAGAATCTCGCCCTTGCTCCCGAGGCTTTACGTGATTGAGAGTAGTTTTGATTAATACACTTTTGATGCACAAGGAATTATTGATAATTTTTTTTTTGGGGCCATGATACAGAATTAAAATAAAAAAAATATACATATATTAGTTGCTTTGACATTGTTATACAAAACTTTAGTCCGAGCGTGCCTGAATTTTTGTGGATTCGAATGCATTAATGCAATCATTTAAAACCAATAAAATAAGCAAATTTGAATTTTTTATTAGTTATTGCAATGTAAATTCCAGGCAACGATATGTTACATATGCTGGCATAAATACTCGTACTTGGCTTTAGAAAAACAAGAAAATATTTATATTTTTTATATTAATAATTTATTGTCATGCAATTGTTGTGCATAAATATGCTTTTTTTCACTGCTTTCTTATAAATAAAAATTAAAGTGGTGGTCAGAACTTGCGCATTTAAAATATATCATAAATTATTTTTAAATTCGCACTTTGTCAGTGATTGTTTTTTTAAACTTCAATTTTATTTTAAATATAAAAATTTGTTTTTGTTTGTGAGGATTTTTCTTTTGCTATTTTATTTATTACAGCTCGCGTTTATACTTAATAAATATATCCAGCTCTTATACATCTTACCAGTTAGATAATCATAGAAGCTACACAAAATATAACAAAGCACAAAAAACGTCTTTAAAATCGACAGAGGAATATCACAACTAAAACTTTAAACGGAAGTAGTCTGTATATGCATTAATAACGACACCCTTTAATTTACAGACGGTCAAACTCACGTACGTAATAAGTACCTCTTGCATGGGCCACCTTTTTAATTTAATTTCATGTTTTTTCTTCTTTCGATTATAGCGGATATTGAATTACACACTCTGTGTACATTTTAAACTTCTACCTATTATTGTTCTTAAGATAATCTATAAGATTTTAGATACAACGAAAGGCCACATGTCACCAATGGGAACACTCTATAACACTCATTGCTTATAGTTCTTATGTGTAAATTTCAAGTGTCTGTCTAAATGGTTCATATTAAGATATTCATTCAAAATGTATCCGCTAGATTGAGATACCTAAAGCCTCAGCTGCCTCAAACTGACACGTCATATGACGAACATACGCCATGTAACACCATTAGCGAGGTCATGAAGATCAGAAAAAAGTAAGTTTTTTTTAACCGATTTCAAAAAAGAAGGAAGTTATCAATTCGTCTGAATGTTGCTTTTTTATGTATGTGTCCGTACAACTCAGCCATTTCTGAACTGATTAATTTTTTTTCTTTATTTGAAAGGTTATGCTACGATTTTGGTCCCGTTTTAAAAACAAATCATTTTTTTTTAATTAAAGGGTGTCCCCATACAACATACATGTTTTTTACGTGTATTAAGAACCGTAAAGGGCACCAATTTAAAATTTATAAAAATTGCGTGTCCCTATAGCTCCCAACCACAGAAAGTAATAAAAAAATAAATATAAAATTTAAAGGGTGTCCCCATAGGTGACGTAATTTGACCTATATGGCCCTATCTTTTGAACCGTTATAGACAAACACTTGAAAATTAGGCAGAATGTCCACTACTTTGTCTGGTGTAATAACAAGTATAAATATTTGGAATTCTAAATTAAAGGGTCTTCCAATAGTTCAAGTAAGTTTGATGTATATGGCCAAAATTTTGAAGTGTTATAGACTGCTTTATAGACAGACAAAGAATATTTGTGGCCAAGTTCTCTATAACAACAGGACTTTAATTTAAAATTGTAAATTAGAGGATATCCCAATAGGTGCTGTTATTTAATCTTGACATTCACATAGTCTTAACTTTTTTCCCCGCTAATTTTGGCGCATCTTTTATTTGGTTTAAATCTAATTCTTACAGATTACTTCTTACGTTTTTAGTTTAGAATTGGTGCCCATCTATCTGTTTTGAGGTCGGTATTTTTTTGCAAGATTTATTAATAAAAAGTTTTAATGCCCACTGTACACGCTATATTCACTAGTTTCCGTACGTATTTATGCATATCAGTATATTTATGTTATTGTTGTTATTCACCTGTTTTTTTCTTCTTCTAAATTACATCTTTTATAACAACACAAAGAAGATCGAAATAATATGTTTTATTTGATATTTTTCTATTATTCGTTTTACCCCAGTTTTATATTTTGATGATGATTTTGGCGGGGAAATATTGAAAGTCTGTTGGTGCGGAAAAAAACGTAAAATCCTGGTTTCCTTTTTATTTAATACAAAATAATGTCTCTGTTGTATGTGTTTGTGTGTATTTGTGTGTATGTGTGTATTTGTGACTGTAAGTTTAATACACATTGATTTAAATTTTTTGAAATGTGAAAATTACACAATGACAGTTATTGAGACATTGATAAATTGCAAGTGATTTGCATAACTTTATTCATTCATCCATTCGTTCGCCTTCATTTCATTCATACATTTATTCATATTCACATTCATCGTTCGACTGTTATTGTCAAGATTTTTCTTGTTGCTCGCTTTCATGACTGTATTAAGTTCTTGTTGTAGTTTTAACAATGGATTTGAATGAATTTAAAATATAAAAAATAAAATAGAATAATATAATATAATATAAAATGGGAGCAAAATAAACGCGTTTGTTTTCATTGTAAACGAATACAAAATGATTGTTAAAATGTTTGTTTATCTCATGTAATTGACACTTGTATAAATTAATCAAAATAAAAAGTGTTTTTATTTAAATACAGTAAACAACAGTGTATTCAGTTGTTTATTATCAATTTGTCCCAATTTAAGTTCTTTAAAGTCTGCTTCGCAATAAGCAGCCTTTAACAATTGTTCAATTCCAAGGTCCTTGTTATATTATTTTATTGCCATGCAATGGTGTAGACCAGTTGTTAATAATTTTTATAAATTGGATACAACTACTATTCATTTTCATTTTGTATATTTTGAAAATTTTGAGTTAAATACACATTTGGGGTTAATTTACGAGTATTTGTTTTACTAAGCACTTGAAATATTTTTTAAATGTAGTTGTCGCCATCAAAATGTGTTCTCATCTGCAATGATGATAATTATCATACCTTTACACTCAAAAATTTGTAGCATTAAATCCTAACTTGAAATTAATGCATGCAATAAATTGTTATGCTTAGTTTCTAACTGAAGCGTCGTACTATAAAATTTCATGGTCGTTATAGAACCAAAAGAATCTTTTGAAAAATGAATTAACTTGAACTAAACTTAAGTTTTTGGTATATTATGGCTTTATTATAACTAACAAATATTCTCACAACACAACTGAGACGCACGACAAATTTTTAAAATTTATATTTATTTTTTAAGCTGGCGAACGGCGCACTGTGGCACAAATTTTGAGAAAGCGGTCAAAAACTAAATTTTTGATGCTTAGCGACTTGGATGGATTTTTGATCACCAAATGGACCACTAAGCGGCGTACAATTCAGTTCAATGGTTGGTTTTATTTTCCAAATAATTTAGTAAATAAAAATATTTTATTTTAACAATTTATTTATTTTTATTTTGTTCCATTTAAAATAAGTGTATAAAATAACAGTAGACTATAAAACTTGTTTTTAGTTTAGTTTTTGTTAATGTTATACTTTAAAGTGTTGTTTTTAATGTGATCATAGTATCAGCATAAACAACGTGTGCCCACACACGTTGTGTGCATCCTGACATCAAATTTTAAGAGTGCGTATTTACTTTATATAAGGTTAATCATCCCTGGTTAAAATTTAAAAATTTATATAAAATTCTATAAATTATTGTAAAGCTCGCAAAAGACAGACAGGAAATGAGTTACTCATTATTAAAAACAGCGCCATTTGTTGCGCAGATTGATTAAAATACACCGCTTTCAAAAATAATAGATGCCTTAAAGTATGCAGTACTTTTAAATCGGTAAAAAAATCTGCGTAGTTTCACTGATTTTTCTCACTTTCTCTTGAAAATTAGACATATTAGCAGAAAAAAGTATCCTATATTGGAATCAGAATACTAAGGTACCTCGTCACAAAATTTTGTTAAAAATCATCCAGTAGTTTTTACGTGATGCGAACACAAAAAAAGAAAGACAGACAGACGGACAGAGAGAAAATGATTTACTATTTTATTATATGTATAGATAACGGCTGTATTTTTCATCGTTATGGCGTTTAATACTACGAATATATACAGTTTTACTGTACCCCACAAGAAAAATTCTAAAGCGGGTAAATAGCAGTTCTGAGGAGATAAGTTTGTTCTTCATTTTTAACTTTATTTATGTACTCCGAATTGACTAGCTTGTTTTGAATTTTAATTTTTGCCAATGCATAGTGCGGCAGAATCAAAATATTTTAGAAATAACTCAGCAATTTTTATAGGACACCAGCATAGCACAGGAGTATCTGAGCTTAAGTTTAGCTGAAAATTGTACTCAATATTTTGAAAAACCTGGACCAGGGTACCGAAAAATTAAAAAATGCTTATAACTCGCTTATTTTAAAACATAATTTAAAGGTTAAAGCTTAAACTATGTACATTTAAAATCAAATAAAAATTGAAGAAATGCCAAACTCAAAAAGAATTTTCAGGTGCGAGGTACCCATCTTTGAGACCACATAGCTCCACCCCTGGCCAGTGTATGGTACCCAGCGTCAAAACTTAAGCTCAAATACGCCTCGGCTATGAGTTATTTCAAAAGTATTTTGATTCCTCCCCACTATGCAATGTAAGATACTTCCATGTACACTAAAACTGAATGTTCTCAATTTTTAAAAACATGAATTTTTCCATAACACAAATGGATAGATGCATACTTTTCTGACATACTTACATGACATATTCAATTTTTTAAATTTGTTGGTTAACGAGAGTAGATCAATATGTTAAAATGCTACTTAAGATTTCAATGAAAGAGTAAACACATCTTATACTCTAAATTTTTGGTTATTTGGATTCTGTACCCAAAGGGTTAAAACGTAACCCTATTGTCTGTCCGTCTGTCATAGATATTTATCTCTTAAAGTGTTCATAAATATATAAAAGTAATACATGTAGATATAACAACAAATATTAAATATCGCCTTATTTTTGAGCCGTTACAGGCAGACTATTCATTATAACAAGTATAAAAAATAAAATAATAATTAAAGGGTGTCCCTTTGATTTTCACAAAATCTTTTTAGTCAAAAACGTACAAGCATTTTACAACATGTCCTATAAAGACAAGTATAAAGAATAATAAATTAAAGGGTGTCCCAACAGAGGAAGTAATTTTGATGAATATGGCATTATACATATATTAAACCGTTACTTGCTGACGTTTAAAATTTCCACAGAGTATGTAAAACTATGTCCACTATTACAACAAATACAACAAAAAACAAAACTTAAATTTGAATCATGTCTTCATAGTGGCTACATTTTCACGTATATATACACAGTATTCGAAACTATGTTTGGTATAGGATCAAGTAGACAAAAGAAAAATTGAAGTGTGCTATTGTAACACTATACTATACTGGCCACATCCAGTATAAAAACTAAAAAATTTAAGAGTTTTTCTCTAATGCCGTGATTTTCACTCAAATATTTTTATTTTTGAATCGTTACGGGCAGATACTTGTAATTTACACGATATAACAAGAATTATAAAATATAAAATTTAAATTTAAAGCAAATAATAAGAAACAATAAAAGTGAAATGCAGTAATAAATATCCTTAATGTATTCGTAGCTGTATGCGTTTTATATAACGTTAAAAAAAAGTAAAATTTTGTTAAACTCACTCAAAATTTGTTACTTATTTTGGTATAAGCAAAACTGTAAAGGGACTTTAAAAAATTGCCTTTGAGAGTGAAGTCCTCGACGTCATTGTGAGCACTTACCTAAAAGAGACGAAGTGTAATTTTTTATTAATTTTGATAAATGTTCATGTAATAAATATTAAAACTAATTAAATTTATCAATAAATTTTATTTTATTAATTTAAAGATTTTGATATCGATGGATCAACTAGAAAAGCTCTAACTGGCTTTTTTACGAAAATAAGTTTTTCAGTGATTCCAACGGATTTCACTCAAAATCACCTGGTCACAAAAATTTATTGCAATAATGAAGTTGAATATTACAGTTTGTATTATGTTTTTACCTTCTCCTGTAAAGTTACAATTATTTGAGTTATTGCCTTTCTACTTGAGACCAACCATATAAAAGTCTATCAGTGGGCTTCACCGAAAAATAAAATAAACATTTATAAGTAAAAGTACGGCGAAGCTTTAACTCCAAAACGCATGTTTTATTCAAAGAAACTCATCGAGGGAGATATCAGATTGCAATCCTCTGAGTATCAAAAATTCTCCTAAAAAAGGGCTAGTACGAATCGTTACTCTGCAATAAGAAGTATTAAAAATAATTAAAAGTTAAATGGTGTCGCCATGGAAGACGTGATTATGTATTTGTGAATCGTAACAAACAGACAACCAAAATTTTTTAAAGCAGTGTCCCATACATAAAAAATAAATAAAATTTAAATCTTGTTATAAATTGAATGTAGTAAGAAACAGTGCACATCATCCATTTGCCAGGATTGGCGATCTGCGGTCTCAAAATTGGGTACATCGACTCTGAAAATCCTTTTAGAGCTTGGCATTTCTTTAATTTTTTTTTTTTAAATTTAGAGTTATACATGGTCTTAAATCTATACCTATAAAATGGTGGCTTAATCTATAAATTATGTTTTAAAATAAGCGTGTTATGAAATTTTTAAAATTAAAATTTTTGATTTTTCGATTCGATGGTTCAGTTTTTTTCAAAATATTGTGGAAAAATTTCAAGGTTATATCTGTTCTTAGTTAAAAACTAGACGATTTTCTATTTAAACATTACAAAATTATTGAATTTTTGTGTATTTTAGCCTAAAAATGGCTAAACAATATGTACGTACGTTTAAACCAAATTTCGTGTAAAATTTATCAAATATGTAGAAGATGGACCTATTTTACATCGAAATTTTGACTTAAGCCTATATGTTCAAAAATTCCAAAGCTGAGATCGGAAAAAAACACTGTCGTAATAAAGCTTTATGTACTATATGGCAAAAAGACTAAAACATTCCAATTTTGAGACCACCATTTTATAGGTACTAAGTAGACCTTTAAGACTATATATAATTTTTAGAAATCAAACAAACCTTGAAGAAATGCCAAGCTCTAAAAGGATTTGCAGATCGAGGTACCCAACTTTAAGACCACATGGCGCTACCCCAGGAGAGTGGATGAACTTAAACTGATATACTCCTCTGCTATGCTCATGCCGAATTTTGGAGCAATCGGCCTAACCGTTTACAAATGGCTGAGTTATTTCTAAAATATTTGATTCTGCCCCACTGTGCAGGTTGGTATCTGACAATGTTTAAAATGTACCACCGCAATGATAAAATTGTACTAAATCAGCATTAATTGTACCAAAATTTGGCATTAGGTAGAATAACAACAAAACATACATGCAGGATCTCGATATTAAAATAGGACCGGGTTCCCTGAATTTCTATTTTTCTGTTGCTAATTCTCTAACAATTTGATTTGCCCATGCTTACCTATTTCATAAGCCAAATGATTGCAATATTAGGAGCTGGTTACTTACTCTACAATTACCAAAAAGTGCTGGAAGAATAACTAAAGACCTAACGATTTCTTACTTGAAGACATTGGAAAAATATAACAGTTGAACAATGCTGGACACTGATGGAGGCGATGCAAAAATGTTTAAACGCTGTTGTTCAGCAAAAAGGCATTGCAACTAAACTATACATTGCTTATACATAAAAGGGTTATTAAAGTAAATAATAAAAATCCTGAACTTAAATCATAAATGTTGCAATTTAGTTAGTCCAGCCAGGGTTGGAGAACTATGAAATTAGAAATGTTTATTATTGTAAAAAAAAGTGGAAATAAATTTTTTTTAAACATTTTTTATGGAATTGTACCAAAAAAGGAAGAAGTTTGGCAGTGTACCACTGATGTGTCGATTGATCCAAATTTGGTATAATTGTACCACAAATCCCAACACAGTAGGTGTACGTGTGTGAGTCTAATTCTCAATTTACAGACCTTTCCCCTTTGGCCTTTGTTTACCTCATGAATATTTAATTACGAACCACTTTTTTAATGGCCGATATGTCAGCCTACGAAAAAATAAATTGAATCACTAGATTTTAATCTATTACCTTTGATAACAAGGTTCCCCAATCGAGCAACTAATTTTGATCCCTCTATTTATTTTACCTTTTATCTATATTGACGTTAGTAGGATAATTAAAAATATGCCTTAGGATACTTTTTTGACTTTCATATCCTATTTTCTATTCGTTTGCAACATTTAGTATGAACACCCAGTTTAGAACGAGTTTATAAGGATATACATATATAAATAAGGGCGTAAGGCGTAACGACGTCTAGCTCCTAGATTTGAACAAACTTAAATAAGAGCGCAACGTTTTGTAATAAACAGTAGTTATAACATATTCTGTTTAGTAAAATCTAATAAATTAAGACGCAAAAAAACAATAAAATTTTGTTTGCACCCAACTTCACTATCTAACGCTCTGTCAAAATAGGATTTTCCAACTGCCAGTTGTGTTGACGCCGCTATTTACGTTTGCTTCATTCATTTTGTATGTACATGAGAATTTTTGACAGTTGTTTTACGCCTTACGCTCTTGTTTAGGTTTAGCTGTTAGTTTTTACGATGCAATCTAATGTTTTCTTCATTTGAATTTAAGCTCACATTATGTTCCTTTAACGAAATTACTTCTCGCTACTTTTACACGTATTATGATAAGAAAAGTAAATACACTTAATTATTTGAATAATTTAATTGTTAATTTTATTATCTTTATCTTTATATTTATTTTTTCGCATTTCCTGACTACACAATCATGCAGCAGTTTAGGTGAAGATTATCTTTAATGGGTCCTTGTTATTTTGCTCCTGCAGCAACACCTTTTTCTCTTTATAGCACCAGACAGTAAGTGTTTAAATGTCACTTTAAGAGGTTTAATAAAATTTAATTGGTTCACTTACTGTTAAAGTGTTATTCAACGAATGTGTCTGTCTGTCTTTTAAAATGTAGTATGTGTAAATATTAACTGCATCTACATGCAACTAACACTTTAGTACATTATTTAAGTTTTAATTGTTAAAATATCAAGCGGATGAAGGGTGACATGCTGAACTGTAGAAATGTGACCATTTTGGGTAAATGTAAAAACATTTCATTATGCAAATGTTTACATAGAAATTTCGTTTAAATACTTCAATATATCACCTTTTAATGACATGAGTTTTTAATTGCAGTTTAAATACATTTTATCTGTGCTGATGTCAGTAGGTGGTGTGATCGAATACAGTCGCAAGTTTATCGCACTGAAATTATTTTTTTTCTTGATAAATTAAAATTTAAGTTAAAGAATTTAACCAGGGATTCGATAAAACATAAATTTTTGTGGTTTTCGAGAAATTTATAAAAAATCAATGCGCTCGTACAGATAGACATAATTATCATCACTTTCTAAAACAAACTGTTTGACAGTTGAAGACTAGAATTTTGTTCGATTTTAGGGTTCCGTACCGAAAAGGTAAAAACGTGACCCTATTGTTTTCGCTACAATGTCTGTCCGCCTGTCAGCGACTTTTATCTCTGGAACCATAATAGTAAGACTCTTGAAATTTTCACAGAATGTGTATAACTGTGGCCGCTATACTAAAACTTATAGGGTGTTCCGACAAAGACGTGTTATTCACGTATGTATATGTGTTTATTTCTTGAACTGTAGGAGGCTTACCCTTAATATTTACAAACAGTTATTAAAACATAATTCGCTATATAAATAAGTATAAAAATAAACCTACAAGTTAAAGGGTGTACCGATAGCGACGTGATATGCATGTATATGGCCAAAGTTTTGAACCACCATAGGTCGATTTTTGAAATTTTCACAGAAGGTGTATAACTGTGGTTGCTATAGCAGCAAATACTAAAACTTATAGGGTGTTCCGAAAAGAATGTGTTATTTGCGTTTATGTCTTTATTTTTTTTGCTGTAGGATGCAACCACTTAGAATTTGCATACAGTAATTTAAACTATGTTCGATTTATAAAAAAGTATACAAAATTAACCTAAAAATTAAAGGGTGTTCCGATGGCCTAAGTTTTGAACTATAATAGGTAGACTCTTAAAATTTTTACAGGAGGTGTATTACTATGGCCAGTGCATATTCCCAATTACACAATAATTAAATGTAAAAAAAAAGAAACTGAAATCAATTACAAATGTATGGAATATCTCAAGTAGATAATTCTAATTGGGCAATAGTCATTACTCGCAACATAATAAAATTCAATTTCAAAAATTTATGAACTCCAAATCTTTATTTATGATGACAACGTGAAGGGGAGTACTAATATTTTTAAAAATGATTAATCCTTGGAAAAAATATTGTATCTTAACTAAAAACTTTTTAGGGAAAGTATATGTATAGATGCGAAGAATGCTGCAGACAGATGTAGCGATCCAAAAAATGCATTACACTCTGCTAGTGTCGAAAATAAAACTTTCCCATTTTTTCTTTAAAATTAAATACCTAAAGAGAATTAAACGAACTTAAGACTGACTTTTAAAATTCATTTGTATGTGAATAAAATGATTCCAGGCAAACTTTGGATTGCCGAATATATTTTATAAATTAAATTTTTTGAACTAACAAAAAATAAACGCTAAATCTTGTATTTAAGTAATGCAATTCTCCTTATATTTATGAATTTGCAATTGACTGACTGAGTATCTGCACTCATGTGACAAATTAACATAAACTTTGAAAAGAGGAAAACAAATTGTTAACAAAACAAAAGTAAAGATTTGCCTTTGTCATTGAAGCATTGGCGATGTGTCCTCTCTACTCCAGTATATTTTTTTAACCAAAAATGTTGCTTTGTTCAGTGAATCGTGACAATTGACAAATGAAGATTATTTAGTTGAATGCAATTCAATTCTTATTGTTAAAATAATATATTTGTAAATACAGCCAGGTAAAGTATATTTGCTCAAATAATTGTGTGTGTACGAGTACGAGTATTTGTTAGAATAATCTACTTTTACTTTACGTTTGAACATTGTGATATCTATCGTTAAGTTGTGGCAGTAAACTTGTGCTAATAGAAGATAAACTACACAGCAGGTACGTGAACTAGGTTATACCTAAAATATTGTTACCAAATTTAGGTTTGAAGGTTTGTAATAATGAAAACAAAGTCGAAAGAGTTTACATGAGTAAACGAGAACATGGCACCTGGTCTTCATATTGATGATAAGTGGTGTCAACGTAAAATAATTTAAGAGTAAAAAGCCAAAAAAAAAACTAGGGTATGGTAGCTTAATTCGTTTGCAGGTTGACAGCTATGGGTTCATATCCCTGTCATTGCCAATTAACAATAGATATAAACCTTTTTTTGATCATCGGCAAATTAAAATGGATATATCAGCTGCAAATTAATTCGCCTACTGAACACCAGAGAGGTAGTAAAACTGTTCTACTTAACCTTATCTGATATATGAAAGAAAGGTTCTCATTGCATTTAACAAGCAGTCGGTTATAAAACGCATAAGGAAAGTAAACGAGTACCCCAAACTAACACATGCTGCGATTAGTGATGAAACGTTGATGTGTATTAAAGGACACATAGGCACAGCTGGAAATGAAGCAGCAGACCATCTAGCAAAAGGGGGATCTGCTGGGAATTTCTGTGAACTAGAAACCAGCACTGGCTTGCCTAAGACTTGGGACCATGGAAAAAAGCTTGTTAAATGTGGATGCCATAGAGAATCTTAGCCTTGGATTAATGCTATCAATTAGTAGAGACTCCGCGATAGAAGCTGGCCGACAGTCTGAAATGACTAAAGGCAGTAGTAAAGGCTGGTGGAAGCACGTGACTCAGTGAAAATAAGATTGCCGTAAACAAGTCGATTGTTTATAATCATTGAGAACACAAGTGGGTCGAAAAGGTACCCATTACGGAATTAGTCTGCTTTGATATTCACCCTACATTAATAATAAAAATAACTTTATCAGCAACTGTCTTCTCTATTTAATCCCTTTCCAGTTAAAATATCCCAATTGCTAATTATAGTAGGCAATAATTACCTGAGTGTTACATCTCTTAGAAGAGTCAACTAAATTCTTTTATTGAATATCAAAGTCTATAATATTGAAAACAAAGAGTCGTTAAATTAAAAAGGATAGTTATTGCATTGATGTTTTCTGTCATTGCATTGAACTCTATTTGGAATTCATTTAATGTCTGAGTATGTCATTGCCTACAAGACGAAATTGTGATCCTTGCCAATGATGAGAAAATGATTAACTGATGTAACGGTTAAGATCAAATGAATGACTAGTATTATGGGGTCAAAAACGAAGACACTTGTCATAGTATTGATGTCAAGTTACAGCAACGTTATGAAGGGGTTTCTTTCAGTGTAGTTGCGTTAAAAAAGTGTGGTGCGTCAAAAATTCCTAAGGATAAAGGATAGTTATAACCCTATTTTAATCAAAGCCTTTGACACCCAGTTGAACACCCAGTAAAATACCAAATACATACTCCGATTTTGTTATGATGTCGAAGGACAATTTTTAGATTCGTTTACAATTAAGTGACGTTAACCCATTTAAAAAAAATTCGATATGCATACAGCAGCAACAAATCTGTAATATTATTTCTTAAATTACAATAGCTAAAACCACTTGACTTAATATTTAAATTTATAAAGGTGAATTGATTAATATTTTTTTTTTAATTAATTTTGCACCATGCGGTTTACATTAAGAATTTACTTCATTGTTGTGTTTTGTAATGTTCTTTGCTGAATTAAAGCTACATGCGAGTATTTAATATTTATTGTTTTTTTTTTGTGGTGCACATCCGACATTTACCACATTCATGTACACATGTACACACTCAACGAACTGTTAAAGCCTGTTTAAGCGCTTATATGTACATCCTTGATGCTGCGTTTTTTAATATTTTTAGACTTGTGTATGCAACAGGATGTTTTATAACTTAAAAAAAAATATACAACCACAACTTTAGTGGTTGCGATTTTTGTTTATTTCGATAAAAATATTGCAATCGCTCTTTCAGGAAGAAGGTATAAATATGCAATAAGGCCGGTAATATAAATTCACTACACTGATTTTTAACTGCAACACATTTGCGATCGAGTGTTTTTTTTTGGAAAAGTGCAAATACTCCTATAAAAATGTTAAAAATTCTTAAATTAAAATTTCGTATGACTTATTTCTCAAAGAATGGTGCCTGTTATTATTCACTCAGATATGTTCAGCTAAACAACTGTGACAAGAAACAAACGCATTCCTTCACTACTTAATGGGCTTTTGTTAAAATCTTATTAAACTTTTTGCGTGTCACAATAAATGTACCTTTAAGCTCAAGCAGCTTTACGAATATTTATTCTATTGAGTTGCACACTTAAGCGCATTCACCTAAAGCATAAAAAGAAGGATAATACGGTTACCCTCTACGTACACACACATATTTACATACTTGTGCACACTCCTTGTACTATTAACGTAATGGCTTTGTAGAAGTTCTTCCTTTTTTATTTTGTTGTTTTTTTTTGTCATACATTTTATTCTTTTATTCAATACAACAATTTACTCTTTTATATTCGTAGTAGCAGTTCATCGCTTTGTTGCAACATCGCACACTAACATTGTTGGTTTGTGCAACTTAATGTTATTTTCTATTGCTGTTTTTTTTCTCTCTGTTGTCGTTTATATTTCAGGTTATATTCACTAGTGGTAAATGTAGATAAACACACTAAAAATTACAAAAATTTTGCACAAATATTTTATTCAGTTGAAAGAATTTGTTTTGTTTTGTTTCTTTTTGGGGTTCTTTTTCGAAATGCATCATAAAATCTGTAATCATTATTTGAAGTTTTTGAGGTTTTAAAATATGTGCAAAAAATGTTGTAGTAAAAAATGAAAAGTATTGATAACATAAATCTATAACAAAAGTTGAGTAAATCTTTGCTGCTAATATAATAAAATTTTTATTCATTTTGAGTTAAAATATTTAGGGTTCCTTATCCAGAAAGTACCAACGGGCACTCCCAATGTTTTCGTAAGTTTTGTATTCTTCTGCTATAATACCTAAAAGATTACTGGAGGTGTATGACTGCTACCTAAATAAATAAAAAATGTTTCTTAAGTTAAAAAGTAAAGGGTGTCCCCGTACAGGAATCGTGATTTTTATACAAACTGTAATAAGTCCTTAAAGTATACTTCTGATAATATGCTGTAATATAAACTCAATTTTACAGTTGCCAGATTAGTTTAGTACTAAATGGAAAATTCTAAAACAAAAATCGTCAATGTATTTTATACTGTTTTAAATAGTCGAAAATTCGTCAATCTAAAAATTTACTATTTTTAATAAATTTTAAGCCAAAATTAACTTTTAATGCAAAGTTAAATTGTGTACAGTTTTACATGTGGGAATTTAAATTGTGTTGAGCTTATTAAATTATTTTTCCACATATTCGCCTTTTAACTCGATGTATTTCTATCAGATTACCCAATCTTTTTTTAACGCTCCGGAAAATTAGATTATGGAAAGACTTAATATACTCCTTTGATTACGTTTTCAAGCTAAATGGGGATTGTTTTATTATTACTTTAAATTCTTATATTGATGATTATTACTCTTCACTTACAAGAACCAAGTTCACTATGTAGGTATGTATGTAATGTATATAATGTAGGGGGAATATCGAAGCATACCACATCCATAATGGGTCCCTTTTCGACCCATCCGGAATGTAATTTACGGCAACCTACTTACGTTGAGTCATGTGGTACAATCAACCCTTAATCTTCACTTTAGTGATTTCAGACTGTCGACTGGTAACTGTCGGCCAGTGGTCCTGAGTCTTATGCTAGCCAGTGCTGGACATTCACACACAATGAGCGCTGCCGTCTCAGCCTCTTTCCTTTCCTCGTCTCCTCTTCTGCCCCTGCCTCTCACTTTTAGGCATAAGCTGTAGAGACTCAGACTCAACGTTGAAGGAATGTTTTGAGGCGCCTTCTTCCGAATAGGATTTGACTAAGCCCACAGGGCCAGGTGCATCTTTTTAGACTGGCCAGTCCACCCCTTGCGAGGTTTATTTGTCATTCTATATCGATATCCTCCCTGGCCAGTGGCAACCGGAGTTCCTAAAGGGATTAACCTCTCCACCTCTAACGAGGCTTCCTTGTCCATCCCTATCGAAATATCCCGGTTCAACGCCATAGGAGAACGTTTACAGATTAACCTGTTCACCCCTTGCGAGGCGTTCCTTTCCATCCCTTCTGAATTCTTCCCTAGGCCATTATTGGAGAAAACGTTGTCCACCCACACAGAGCTCCTTATGCATGGGCAAGTAAGTCTACATTGAAACTGAAGGTCGCCTGGTATCCAGAGTTCGCATACTAACGGCCAAGCACCCTCCTGATCACGCATCCCTGGCGTATGCGGTTCCACCGTGGATTAGGGTGGGGTTCTTCCAGATTAAGGTTAAAGGAACCCTGGCATCTGATGCCCCCATTTTCCCCGATAGCACTGCGTAAGAGCTTTGGGAATGAACCGCAATGACAATTAGTGCCACCGGGGTCCAATTTAAATGTCTTGGATTTTCCGCGACGAATTTGCAATCCATTGCATTGACTTTTTATTCATTTGTGGTGTATAGTAGTGAATCTATGTTTAATCTACAGTGTGCCAGCTAAAAAGCTGAGTTAAAACCATATTGCGGATTCTTGAATATAATATAATTTGGGTACCTTCAGCTGGATGACTTCGTTAACGACAGTGCATGTATGATCTGACGAAAATAATAATCGAGAGATTACGATACTTGCAGACTGCTCCTGAGACAGTAGCGCATATTGCGTGTGAACGTCGCGCTCTAGTTAGCATTAGTAAGCGTGGACTCAAATTCTTTGAAGTACTATTTCATACATAGCCCTGGCTTTACTTAATGATTCGTTGAAAAATCCTAATATAAATTCTGTGACACCCTTTATATATTAATTGTCTTGCCAAACTGTAAAGAGAATTACGCTTTATTTTTCAAATTAATTGCCAACTTTTTGTTTGTCTTTTGAAATGAAATATCTTAAAAGTGTTAAAGCAAATAAAAATAAAACAAGAAGAAAAAGAAAAAGAATAGCTTAGACGAAAAATATATCCATCTTTTGTTCAATTTAGTGCAAAATGAAAGCAAAAAAGTTTTAAATTACTCAATTTATATCAAATTTCTTATTGAACCAATTCATACTCATTAAATCATGACATCATATTGCACGAGAACAATAGTTTTCTTTCTTTGGATGAGTGTTTGTGTAGATGAGTTTGTTTTTATGATAAAGTCAATTTTTAGCTGTCTGGTCTGTCGATTTGTAGTGGCTGTCATATATGTATGTTTGAATGTTTGTGTGCTTGTAATATATTTATTTAGATGATGTGCTGAACATACGAATAACCCTTAATTCAATACTTGTACTCTTATGTGTTTCTTGGCATCAGTGATGTCTGTCTTGCCTTTTGTTGGATTTGCTTTTACTGCCTCTTATGTATTTTTCAGCTCTCTTCTTTTTATTGTTGTTGTTGTTGTTGTCATGGTTTCATATGACAATGCATTAAGTTTTCCAGTCCCTACCATACGGTTTTAATTTTTTTCTCCTTATATTCTCTGTTTTTCTTTAGGACTTTTTCTTTTTGTGCTGGTGTGTGTGCTTGTGTACAACTTAATGTGCCGTCAGGCTCTGTTGTTATTTGAGACATTTTATCGATAATTGATAAAAAGTTGAACAAAAACATTACTGTATTTGTTGCAAAATGAAGAGGACAAAAACCATCACTACTTTAAATCACATGTGTAGATTTGTCGCATAAAATCAATTACAAAGTGGCAAAAAGAGTGACCAGTCAAGTGCACCACTCCAATTATACATTTTACACATTCTCCTCATGGACTTAAAGTCTTTATAGTCTGGGGTAAGTTAAGTAAATAAAATTTGCTGAACACACATACCCACACACAAATCAAGAGTTGCATGTTGCATGCACATGAAACCACAGAAGTGTTGGTCAAGTTTTAAATAACTGCCTTAAACCCAGTAAAGTTTTTGTTAAGTCATTTTTAACTAATCAGGTCACATTGGATTAAACTATAGTTGGATTGATAAAGTAGTGGATTTGAAAGTTATTGAGTGTGCTGTACAGAGCAATAGTAAAGGTGGTGTATCCTGGCGTTAACAAACATGATGCTGCATTTCGAGGTCTGTATTCAGAGTTTAAAAATTTCAAAAATATAGAAATTAATTTTTGAAGTCGGGTGGTAAGGTGTCATATATTGGAAGAAAATATCAAGCAAGACGAAAGCTTTAGGTGGTGGTAGGCTTCGTTCACACCTTTATCTGAGTGTGGTTGGTTAAGTAGATGATGTTTACAACTAAAAAATACCACCAAAAGTAGATAGATGCGTAGAATGCTGAGGACGGATGTAGCGATCTAGAAAATACACAATATACTTTCAACTTAGACAAGAATATAACGAACTTAAACCTAACTTCAAAAATTCATTTCTATGTTGGTAAACAGTTCGACTAATAAAATTTAGATATTAAATTTTGAAAACTTAAGAAAGTTTTCAGTTTTTACTGGATGATTTAAAAAAAGAGAATATTTATAAATAGATAGGGGGTTACCAAATCAAACCACTTTATCGAACATATTTCGACTTCCTTAGTTCCTCAATGATTTCTGTTACCCGATTGTGATTAAGGATACCTTACTTTCTCATTACTCTTGTCTGTTGTGATATGAGACAGTCTATTGGTAACTTTCCACAATCATCACAAAGTCTCTCTTCCTCATCCTAAGCCTTATGCCAATATTTATATGTAGAATAGCCACTCGTAGATCATCATTTTTAAGCGACATCACATTTAACATAGTAAAATTATTAGGAGTTGGTTGAAAATGTAACACTTTGTTAAAAACCCTTGTTGAAAAGCTATACGTTCGATTTTTAGATATTTTGTGTCATAGATATTATTTCTCTACCATTAACCATTAATAAATTCGAAAACATAGGCTGGAGAAGCTTTCCTAATTTCCTTGGCATTCAAGTAATGCTTTTTTATTTTTCTGCTCTTATCTGTCTCATCTTCCAGGCAAAATCAACAAAAACCTATCTTCGTAGAGAAACCTTAGTAAATAGCTCTAAGTCTCTTGTAGTTTTGAGTATCACAACCTCGAAGAGTTTTGGCAACATTCAGTGATATTACGAAACGCTTTTTCCCTAATAAGGGCCGCGAAAGTGTGCGATATAAACATGGCTAAAGCAGGCTTGGCTAATTTGTCTGTCATTTCGCACTGAAAGGCGGATTGTATCTCGGAAATTGTGGACACTTGATTATAACAGTTGAGGCTTCAGATGTCTAGCTGGAATTAAATGTGGTTGTGTGCCCAGGACGAGCACTAGAACTCTTACATTCGATGTTTAGTCTAAAAGCTGCTAATATTAATGTGGTTTAAGATCTCTTTAATAAACTGATCAGTTAATTTATAATCTACAAGGCCACTGTGGACATTGTGCCATGGTGCTGTGGGCCAAAGTCACGGTAGCCGATGTATGTAAATTATATAATCTTTTCTAAGCAATACTTTCTAAAGAGGCTTGAATCTTATCCAAACCCTTCGGCGCGTAACTTGCTGAATGAACCTGGTTACATTCGACTAAAAAGAAGAGATACTGCTTTTCTTGGCCGTACATTAGAGGGATGACCCGAAAATGATTACAAAATACATGAAAGAAATATTATTTTTGTCTAGCAGTGGCTGGACTTAAAAAGTATATTTTTATTTTAGACTTAACACACGAGTAATTATTGTTAGTTCAAAATTATTGAAGATACAATAAATAAAATATGAAAAAAGCAATACTTTGAAGTGTTCAATTAATCATTATATGTGATTTTTGGAATTGCAATGATCTTAAGCATCCATACGACCATTATATTATTAAGACTCCAATTTTGACCTACAATACTTTTCATAATGATGCTCTGCGCAATATTATCGACGTGACAATTCTGTCACTTAAGTGGCTTCTAGGTGTTTGACATACAACAAATATGAGTAACGGCTCCATTTATGGAAACTCTTTTACAGTCAAACCTTCTTTTCAGTGTGAAGAACAAGATATGAAATGGTGACAGGACCAAAAATGTACATAGAGAGAATCGCAGTACCCTGAAGAATGCGATTGACTTACTGATAAGTAAGGAGACACTTTAAAACCATTTAAGAACAAAGAGTTATCGATTATGAACCTAGAACACTAGTGGTCTACTTCAGTATCTCCTACAAAATAAAAGCAAGATATTTTTTTAATTCTTTTGTACATTGAATACAATATTTAATTGCTTTAAATATGTGCGAATCGAAATATAATTAGTAATGCTTTTAACAAACAAACAACACTGGATAATACCATAAGAAACACTATGGATCAACAATAGTTGTCTTTGTTTTGTCATAAAATAAAATATGTTGCTGGGTTTAAAACGCAAACAATTTCTACAATATGTCGCCAATGCATAGATTTCCGATTGAATTTCTTCAAAAAAACAACAAAGTCGTCATTTGGGTGACTTTGCATACCATGGAATATTTTCTTGCACTTTTTTTTTATTTACACTCAATCCTCTTTAAAACTCATTAATCTTGTTTATTCTTTCTTTTAGTGCTTCAACATTGTCTATTTAAGACAGTTTCAAATGTGTAACATGCAGCACCAACGACAATTAATTACTGATGTGGCTACGAATGGAGGGGGCATTAAACAAAACCTTTTTTTTTGTAACAAGAGAAAATGCTTGTAAGTTTGTAATGCAGTTTATATAACAAAACCTTAATTGGAGCAATTGACAGCATAACTATTTCTTAACATTATTTTTAGAGCAACCTCGTGTTTTTTTGACAAAATAATCAAAATATTTCTTCAGAAAACGCCTATTGAATCTTTTAATTATTTTAATTGTTTTCCTTTTTTTAATTTTAATTTGTACCGCTTAAAATCTTAACGTTGTTGCCACAGTATTACATTTCACCTAAATCGAATCAGTATCCTGGGGTTTCTAACAGAGCACAGTGGAGTATATGTCAAAAGAATAGAAATAATTCCGTAGTTTCTAAACGGCCTAATTGCATTAAACGTTTACACGGGTATATAGTTTTATTGAAATATAATAACCATAAAATTAACCGTTAAATAATACATTTTATACCTATAACAATCTATGGTTACAGTTAGCAAATTTTTATCATTTTAAACATTACTTTGATCACGATAAAAATTGTAATTTCATCATTAAATGGTAATTACGGACAATTTGCTGATTTGAACAACCTTGGTAGTGGTTAAGTAACTATTCCAAAATAATATAATATTAACAACCATAAAATATTATTAATAAACAAAAGTTATTAAGTTTGAACGTATATAACCAAAGTATGACTTAAAACAAACAAAAACTGATTGTGCAAAACTAAGTATTTTTGAAGTTTAGAGTTTTTTTTTTGGATTAGAATCTGATTTTACTGGCTTGTTTTGAAGATATAATTAATAATATGTGAATAATTTCTTGTTCATATTTAATAATTTCTTATAACAAAAGGTAGTTTTTTATTTACTAATTTATGTATCAAGTTTCTATTTTTATCGAATCGATAGTATTAATTATCGATAATAATAAATAATTGTGTCTTTTATTATAAACTAGCTGTTCGCGGTGCGCTTCCTCAGAAAAAATATAAGTAAACTATAACCAAGCTCAAGCTTGAAAACGCATAGTTTTCTCTGAGCAGCCAGTGCCAAATTTAGAGAGTGTCACTATTGCAGTTATCGAAATAAACGTTGATTACTTTGTTTGGTGGGTAACCAGCTCTCCCGTATAAATAACCGATTAAATTCAAAACATACGTTATTTACCATATCTAGTCTTCCAATCCAGTAAATTTTTTGAGCGGCAATGCGCATTAATGCAGGAGTTCCTAGTACAAACCTTTAAGGCTCTAGCTGTTATAGTTTCGTATTTACACGATAATAATTTTTTCTTTGTATAGCTGTTACCCCGTCCATAGTTGCAATCCAGCCTATTTCCCTATAGATGATGCACATTGATATAAGAGTTACTTGTATTCTCTAGGTTCACGATAACAATTTTTTACTTTGTATGAGAGGTACCAAGCCCACTCTTCCAATGCATTCTTTTTTTGGGTACACTATGCATATTAACATGGTAATTACGTGTTTAAAATGTTACGCCCACTGTTCCGATCCAGTCTCTTTTTGCAAAGAATATTGAAAATTTAGAAATTCTGCTAGGATTTTGTAGGAATTTGTAATTTGTAAAAAATATTCTTTCAACCCTATCAGTAGTAAGAGAGAACAAAAGAACTTAAGCCTAAATTTAACAATTCATTTATAATTTAAAAATATTAAGATTAATTACTGTAAGTTCCACAATTCCCCGAAATGTTTTAAAAATTTCTAAAATTGGAAATTTGTTTTGTCTACTTCCTAACAGAATGTGATCACAGATTATATACAAGTTCTTCTCAAAGCTTGCTCGATGAATTAAATCAACGGTTTAATTTAGCAACAGTTGTAGGGAACGTGACTACGGTTATGCATTACGTTACGCGTTCCTTTAGCAGCACCACCACGAGCAGCAGGTGTCGCTGCTGTCTTGGATTTTGATCAAATATTACACACTCAAAGGCAAGCTCAAAGCTTGCTTTTCTAAAACTTACTAAAACTATTGACATTTTTATATTTTTTATATAAGAAAACTATAAATAAATTTAGGCGATAATTAATTCATATTTGGGTATTTTTTCACAATTTTTGGGCCAAATTTCCATTTTTCTTTTTTGGGCAATTTTTCACTTTTTAGGGTGATTATTCATTCGGCAATTTTAATTTTTTTTGGGCAATTTTTCATAGGGTCATTTTACATGCAGCCATTTCTAACTGAACATATTTATCAGTAACATTGTATTTTATTCAATTAGTGACGTAATTATAGACTACTTGCTCAATTTAGTAATTGAGTTGTCGTATGGTAAATTGAGCTCTTAATTGCTTAAATTCTCTAATTGCGCATTCAGGCTTATGTCTGAATAGGGTATTACACGATTAGTTGCCGGAGTTTTACATCTCTTGAGAAAAATAAAAAGATCCAAATCTTTAAGATTATATTTGGTAAACAATTTTTGCTGTTTCGATAATAAACATTAAGGATTTAGTGGTTGAGTTTTTGCCGGATCCAACTTTTTCTCAAAATTTGATTTCCTGTGGAAAAAGATGAATGAAGAAAATATATCTGCAACCGATGAATTACAAAATTTAAGGGTATCTTGATAATATGTACTCGTATAGAGTTAAGAGAAATACGATAAAAGTAAATTACGTAAAAAATGCGTAAGGACTTGTTGTTACCTCCTATATACGATAACGAAAGGTTGAACTGATTCTCTCTTAATTTCTTCGTTGGAATCGCTAGCCTCTATTCTCTTAATAGGCTTCATTACCGGTTAGTAAGCCTCTGAAACTTCGTTCTCACCAATTGATGTTTTTTCGTATTTCTGTATATGAGTTTTGTTAGTGATGATGCTTACAACATAACACTGCCCAAATAATAATACAAATAATGCTGAAGACGGATCCAGAAAATGCATGACATTCTGCTAGTGCCTAAAAATAAAAATTTCTCATTTTTTTCTTTAAAATTTATCACCTAATTTGTAATAAATATTCTTTCTATTTAGAAAGGATATAACGAACTTAAGCCTAAAAAATTCATTTGTAAATTCATTTGTAAAAATTCATTTGTATGTTCATAAATATTGAAAATCTGTTTTTTTTTCTTTAAAGTAAATCTTATTAAAAAATATAGTTGTTCAAATGAAACGTTGAATCCTTTGTAACATAATGACAATATTCTTAAGAAGATCATTATTTAAAATGTAAATATAAAGTCTTTTGAATTGCAAAATTAAATAACTAATATCCTGACGACGACTGTTGAAATTTATCCTACCAATCAGCAATAGAATTTTATAGAATTAAATCTTTTACAAGAAACACTTAACAAGAGTATCAGACTTAAATACATTAACTTTTAAATATGCAAATATGTGTACGGGTATATGTATAAGTGTGAATGTGTGTATAAACACTCATGCAAGTATTTAATTTAATTGTATCTTTAAATGCGAATGTATGTTATGCAGGAGGATTTTTGTTGTATTTAATCTAATACAAATTTAAACTTTCTGCTTAATTGTAGTTGTACGTAGCTCCTAGTCCTAAAACTAAGGTATACACCTGCGTTTATGCCTTTGGTATGTTGCTGCATACTTGAAATATTATTAATAATATTAATGCAACTTTGAAATGTTGTTGCTTTATAGTCACAAATTCTATTCCTGCTTAAAGTATGAATATCTAATAATTGCATCAAATTTAAATGAAGATGAGATAATTTTAATGGTTTTATATGTTTGTTATCTCTAATTATTTATTTACGTTTATTTAAAGTTATTTTGTATTTTAGGTTTAAGTATTGTATGTACAAGAAGGTAATCTTGGTAAATTTTAATTTAAAAACATTTATACAAATATGCCATAAGTTAATTATAAGTTATTAAGAAAAGTATTTAGAATATGTTTAAAAAGAAAAATATTGCGTGATGCTGGAATTAACAGAGCAGGCATAATTTACAAAAAAAGCATATGCTACTCGCTTATGCCAATGATATTGATATCATAGACTGTGCGTGAGGTTACTGCAACATTCTCCAGTATCGAAAATAAATCAAAGAAAGTGGGTCTGGTGGTAAATGAAGATAAAACAAAATTCAATATGTGAAGGTTCGTGACTATAACTTCGACCACTTTATCTACCTCGATACCGCCATAAACCAAAGAACCTGTTGGAAATAAAAGGAAAAGCTATGCTTGCTAATAGAGGCTCTTTCGGGCTAAGCAAGCAGTTTAGAAACACAGCCCTCTCCCGGCGAACTAAAATTACACTCTACACAACACTTATATTAGCCGTGTTACTATATAGCGAAAGCATATTAAGCTGTTCTGGGGGTGTTTCAAAGAAAGATTCTTCGCAAAGTATATGGTCTTTTCTGCGTCGACGAAGAGTATCCCCATCGAATGAATCAAGAACTATATGAGTTGTACGAAGATATCAACATAGTTAAGCCCATCAAAGTACAATGGTTGCGCTGGCTGGGGCATGTCATATCGATGAGAATGATTCAGCGTTGGGTAGAAGGGGAAGACCCAAACTCCGGTAGAAGGGTCAATTTGAGGGAGATCTCGCAAAACTTGGTGGAGCGCATTAAATCGACGCGTATGGAAAGCTATTCTGAATCGGGCTACTGACCTAAACGGTTGCTTAAACCATCTTAATAAGAGAGACATGGAACAAAAACATTGAACTTATAGCTGACAGTATCAGCTTTGTTTTTATCGTGAAGACTCTGTTGTTTATGAAGTACGTCTTTACAATAATTCATGCAAAAAAAAAAAACGACTTCAAAACAGACAAACTTAAATTTTTTTTTTTTTTTAAACGGTAAATATACAATGATATATTATATTCCAGGAAGATTGTAGCGGGATTTTTTAAATTTAAAAAAAGAAACTAATTTTTGAATTCAATAATCTAAAGCAAATATCAGTCGATTTTCTACCGAGGGAGCAGTGCTTCCGAGGTATATAGGGGCACAAGGTCCCAGGGTTCTGGTCTATTTCAGGTCAAACCAATGCCAAACGACTACCTGTGAAGAGCGGATCAAAAGTTTGGCTATATAAATAAAATTACACTAGCTATTGCGACACACTGTAATTTCCGAATTCAAATTTTATACTTGTTATAGCGGTCGTAGCAATACAGGTTCAATGTAAATTCATATTTTACACTTGTTATTATAGCGGACTTAGCAATAGAAATTTTTTGTAAATTTCAACTGTCTGTCTATAACGGTTCAAAAGTTTGGCCATATATCAAAATAAACCAACTAATGGGACACCCTTTAATTTCTAATTTTAAATATTTATACTTATTATAACAGTAACGAACATTCTGCAACTTTCAAGTGTTTGTCTATAATTGTTCAAAAGATATGACCATAAAGGTGAAATTACGTCACCTATGGGGTCACCCTTTAATTTTTAATTTTATTTTTTAATTAATTTTTCTTATTGGGAGCTATAGTGATATGCACTTTTTTAATTTTAAATTGGTGACTATAAATTTCATAATATACGTAAAAACATGTATGTTGTATGGGGACACCCTTTAATTTTTAAAATTTTTAACTTCTTTTAAAATGCGACCAATCTGTAGCCATAACCTTTTTAACTTTTAAAATCGGTTTAAAAATGACCAAGTTCTGAAGGCACAAACATACAAAAAAAAAAGCAACACACAGACGAATTGATAACCTCTTTCTTTAAGTCGGTTAAAAATACATTTATGCCGATTTAGAATTTACAAGTTCGCTTGTATCGCATAAAGTTTATTCCAATACACTTTTAGTTAGTTAAATATTTTGTAAACAAGCTTTTAAATTGTATCGTTGTTTAGTTTACTACCAAAATATAATAAATATTTTCACAATCAACGTTGCCATAGTTGGAATTTTCCTAAATTTGGTAGAAATTTTTCGGAATTTAAGGATCTTAGGCTATACCTAATTTTGGTAGGATTAAGAAAATGTATTACTTTTTACATAGTTTTTATGGTAAAAGCTAGTACTATATACAACATACAATAGCGTACAACACACTCAAAGTTAGGAGGTTAGAACCGTCGGGCACGCCCTACGGAGAAGGCGATGAAGATACTTATGTATTGTTTTTATGTTAGATACAATGAAATTTGTATTCAAGCTTGAGTTCGTTCTATTCCTTCTAAGAAAGAATAAATTAAATTACAAATTAGGTGATATAGTTTTGTTCTAAGGCACATTTTTTTGCTCATTAATTGTTAAATAATAGTCCTAATGCCTAGTAATGTCGATTAAAGCAAAAACTAATTAAACGATGCAATTGGTTTATTGTACGTTAAATGTGATGTTCTCTTTGTAAACTAATAAAAGTGTTGCGGAAAAATTTTCTGTACAAGCCTATTAAATACATACTATGAATAACTATTCATACAATGTTGCTTTTACTAAAGTGGCTATTGTGACAATTGTAAAAAATTGTGTGATATAACTGCAGCAGAGCATACATATAATACATATGTTTTGTAAAAACAAATGTCATTTTTTGCGTTGTACATAACCCATCATAAATAATCTCCTTAAAAAATTCCAGACGAAATCTGCATCGATAAAATCCTTTATTGAAACGCTATATTTGGCGTATAATTAGAAATATTAAAACATTGAATTACTTAATCGAAATTACTCTAAGCTCGATTTTATTTGTAAAGATACTTTGGGGGGCGAAATTATTTGTAAAAGTTTGAACAAATAATTACGCCTTCTAGTTTAAACATTTTCCAACCTTTATAATATTTGTCCCCATTTTTTTATAATACATAAAAAAAAATGGTAGAATAAAAAAATTTCCAATGGCAACGTTGTTCATAATAAAATAAAATTATATCATGAATGGGAAGTTGTGATGACAAATATAGTACATAACAAAGTTTACTCAATTTATAAATTAACTGTCAGACTCAAACACAGTCTCTGTAAGTGCCTCGGTAGACTGATAGGGTGTATGCTAGTCAGTCTGGTGATTGCGGGTTCGCCAAAGACTCTGGGTTTTTTCTGTTTCGCAATATTTTTTATACTTGTTTTTGTTATTGACACTTTTTGTTATAACAGACATGGAAATACATACTCTGTGTAAGTAGCTGTCTATTGTGTTCAAGAAATAAGACAATATAGATTTATTAACACAGATTTATTCTTATTATACGTGGCCTACCAAGAGAAATACCTAATCTGGTATAATACATATTTATACTTTGAAAACTTACGATTTTAACAATTTGAATCCAAATTAAAACACATCATCTTACCTAAAAAGAAAGAAAATAATATTTTTTAGTTAACATTTAATTTTAGTAATTTTCCCATTAAAAAAAAAAAATAATAAATTTCCTCGTAGTTAATATACCCAATATTACATAATTTTTATCCTGCAATTCTAAAAAATATCTATAGCTTCCATAATTTTCTTTATTGTTATTGTAGATTAAAGTGAAAACCTCTTCTGTTTAGATATTCTGTATTAATAACTGCATATAATCTGTTTTATTATAAAAACCTTCATAATTTTAATTAGCTTTTGAAATAAAAACTAAACTGTTTTACACTTTACATTTATGAAATAAGTTGTTATTGTCATTATTATAGTTTCATATAAAATTAAGATTCTTTTGAAAAAATTACACATTGATGTTGCAATGGAAATTGTGTCACATAAGCCTTGGTACTCAGCTTATAAGTTCTACTTATGTCTTATAATTACTTAAAGTTATAAATAATCCAACATAAAACTGTGTTATTTTCGTAGTTTTGTTTGCGTATGAAACCCATAACTAATTTAATGGGGTACACTCAATTTAAAATGTTAAGTATAACCGACCTACATATTTTGTTGATAACGAAAGATAATTCAAGATATTCTTGATTTTGGCTTGATAAAAAGTATCCCTAGAGAAATGATTAAAGTTAAAGATCATTTTTTTTTCTATCTTAATTTTATATTTTTTTATATTTTTATATTTGATATTGGTAACAATACATATATAAAATATCATTGAAGAGAAAACATATTGCAAACTTGGCACCATCTGTTATTTTCGTCAGCGGGACGTTTTAAACACAATATAGAACTCTACAAAAATTTTAGTTTAATTTACTATGTTCCTGAAAAATTACTCAGGGATGGGTACCTCTATATAAAGTAAATACATAAACCATATCTGCAGCACTATAAAAGTAAGATTCTTAAAATTTGGTGTGGATTATTTTTCAACCAACATCGAACAAAATATTCTCAGGACGTATACGACATGGCGGGCTCAGCTAGTAACATTATAAATTTATAATAATTGTTACCAACCAATCGTGTAGAATCGTAAAATTCTAAACAAATCGCAATGATCTACCAAAAATACTCCAATAGTTTCAAAAGATTTTCAACTTTGTCAATTATATAATTTAAAAAAATTATAAGGCCCATTATAAAAAAAGATAAATAGTTTTTCGTTATTAAAAGTAAGCTAAAAATCACTTTTAACTATCACGTACTATGAGGACAAGTTATACCAATGAGCATTATCCACATTATTATAACGAAAAACTACTTATCGCTCCAACAAAATCCTAACCTTAGCTAAAGTAGTTTTTCGTTAAATAATGAGAATAATGCTCATTGCTATAACTTGTCCTTATAGTTTGTGGTAGTTAAAAGTGGTTTTTAGCTTACTTTTATGAACGAAAAAATATTTTTCGCTTCAACATAATCCTAACTTTAGCTAAAGGCAAGTTTTAATAATGGGCCTAAGACATTTAAATACAGTGTAAAATATTGATTGGGCATATATTTCTTATAGGAGTATATAGGAATAAATTTAATATATACTGGATATAATATATAAAATGTGGTATGGTGGCATCGTTATTGTGCGAGTCTGAACCTTACTTGGACGACTTATTAATGTTGGTGTTAAAATTCTATATAGAAGTGTCAGTTGCCAAATCGTTTAATTCCACTTTGAAAATATTTCTATTGTAATTACAAAACATTTTTGTAATTACAAAATACTTCTGTGATTCATAAATGAACATATTTGTTCAAAGATAAATTTCCTGATAATGAGTACTTATTAGATCATTTAATTGAAATTTTTTTTATTAGACCTCGCAGTTCTAGAAGAAAGTAAAAAAATTCAACTAAATATTACTGTGGACTTATCGATTTCCCAAATTATCCTGTAGTAATTTTAAACAAAGAATTTAAGGAATTTGTTTAAGTATTTCTTTGTGGGTTTTACTAACTTTTTAATTTGAGTGAATTTTTGAATATGAATTAGTGTGTAAATAAGTATTTTTAAGATCACATGGGTGAAGTTTTCTCACTGCAATTTCTTGTAAGCGTACAAATATTAACTTAAAAAACAATATTAAAAAGCATAAATGTATAAATATCTGGTGTATATACATATGTATGTTTCACTATAAGTATTTCAATATACGAGTACATACATATATTCATATGTATAATCCCACCAAACCAAATGTTCCGATTTCGTAAAGAATTCGTAATGACTGTTCGAAAAAATCTTCCGATTTCGGAACCGAAATATTACCGAAATCGTAACGATTTTTATATGAAGGGGTTGACACGACTTCTCAACGATATGTAGTAACGAATTCGTTACGATATATAGTTACGAAATCGTAACGAAATGTAGGTACGAAATCTCAACGACATGTAGGTACAAAATCGCAACGACATGTTTTCTGTCAGTACCTCAGTATAAGCTAGAACTTCGTTCTCTGAAAGTTAAGTCAATATTACGACTAGATAATAATTTGGTATTGAAGGCAATACTTTACCGTAATCAATTCAATTGTCCATCTTTGTTATATTTATGAAATTTGTTCGCATTTACTATTATTCTTTTTCTTTAATACAAATTCGATTTTTATTTTCTTACATATAAATCAAAGTTTTATATACATACATATTTTTTTATTTGTTCAGACAAACAACCGAAATGTCTTAACAAATTCGTTATTTTTTTAATTTTCAGACAAACTAGCGAAATGTCTTACCGAATTCGTTACGGCAAGTCTGATTTTCGACAAACAACCGAAATGTCTTAACGAATTCCTTACGAAAAGTCTGACTTCAGAAAAAATCGAAAGATTTGGTTTGGTGGGATGTTAATACATACAGCTTTTTTTTAGGTTGGTGTTTTGGGATTCCATAGAAATTAGTAACACTTTATTCAAAGATTATTTACGCTTTAAGTTTTCCTTAAGCAGGATGAGATACACAAGCAACAGCGGTAAAAGTGACAGGAAGTGGAATATAAAGTAAAATCTCTATTGGCAAATAGTTTGACGTTTGGGGAATCCTGACAAACAAAATAGAGTGACAACAACCACACTTATGTATACAAAGTAAACCATATTTACATATTGATATTTGCAAACATGTTAGATAATATCAGAGAATAAATTATCTTCACACATATTTCCACCAACCTTGAGCTGATAAAAACTTTAACTAATATTTGTCAGTTATTTTCTTTCAAGTTTGTTTTTTTTTTTTCTCTATCAGCAGTTCCCATGATAATTGCCTATGAGACGTGAAGATAAAATAAATTATATTCAATTTTCTTCATGATACTTTGATATTTTCTTTATTTGTCGTTCTCAGTTACTTTCTTTCGATAGTCAAAGCTTCAGCTTTCGTTAGCAACACATCTCTTAAAATTATCTTTAAATTGAACAATGTATTTCCTTCTTTTAAGATTATTCTGCTTCTTATGGCAATGTAGCTACGAAAAATAAAAAGGGAAAATGATAAAATATGTTAAACAGATGGAGAAGGAACATGTAGGATATGTTCAGCATATGTTTTGATTTATGTTCGGTAAACTGTTCAAGATGTAAGACTCAAATAAGGAAATTATGCAAATTTTTTGTTTAAATAACTTTGGTGAAAATTGTCCACCAATGGAATAGAGTCTTAAGTTTGAAATAAACAACAGAAAAAGTCTTATTAATTTATCTTTTTCAATTACTCTGGTTGTCTGTTCAAAAAGTAAAAAAAAACACAGTGAGAGTAAAAGGGCTTCATTTTTATATAGTGTTGAAACCATGTCACCTACATACATATATTAGGACTTTGCTATAATAATGATTAACTATTTGCCCATAGAACGGGTTTAAAGCTATTATAAATAATACTTGTAAAAAAAAAACTTCAAATCAGACAGACAGGAATGAAACGAACCTTACAAGTTTAAGTTAATGTAAGCATTAAACTTCAAAAAATAAAAGTTTAACAACATAAGCCAAAATCAAATCCCCTTTTATTTGTTACTTTTATGTTTTTTTTTACATTTTATTAGAACTAAAACAGAACTAAAGAAAGAACATTTCAAACGTATGCACCATATTCGCCAAACTACGTCTTTTATTGGAACACCACGCAATTTTAATACTTGCTGTTATATTGTATATAACTACACATATAATTTTAAAATGCCTATCTATATATTATAAAAGCTAAACCCATATACGTCAAATTAAGACACCCACGGGGTCTTCTTATAACTTTAAATTTTGATTTAACGGTTTAAGGCAATATCAAATAAAACATTAATGTGTGGTTTCTGTATTTCAGGCGAGCGGCTCGTCTAGAAAATTTGTATGAAAAGCACTCAATTTTTTGAGTGATTCCTATACAAATTTTTTAGACGAGTCGCTCGCCTGTAATACAGAAACCGCACATAACTCATTTTCTGTTTGTCTGTCTGCCGTTCTGTGTCTGTGTTCGCATCACGTAAAAACTACTGTATGTATTTTAACAAAGGTATTACCCAAGTATTATAATTAAATTATACTTTTTTTGAAAACCCATTCGCACTGTTTTTACCCCTTTCATATCTTTTTTCCCTTTATCATGACAAAACTTAAAAGAAAGAGATACTGGTAACCCTATAGATGAAGTTTGAAAGTTTCACAGTGAAGGTTTCCTGAGATATAATGATGTGACGTCCTGTTCTGCTCCAACTTGAAAGTAGGAAATTAGTATTCAAGTAGGTCTCGGTGAACATATAATCGGATAGATCTGAAAACAAGATATACTTATTTAAGGTAGCGCACCATTTTATAGATTAAGCGCTGGCAGTTCTGATCGTTAACTAAAACTTCTCACAAAACACATAAAAGTTAGAATTAGGCAAAGTTGAAATACAAAACTTTAGGACGTTAAAAGTACTAAAAGCAAAATCAGAAGTTATTGGTTGGTCAAATACCCATCACTATAATTGTATTGGTCTTATTTCAAAATTTACAAAGTCTCCCAAAATCAAAAGCTAATCAAGCGACATATTAAATTCCGCCATAAATCGAAAACTAAGGTTTAAATTAAAGTTTAATTGTTTTTATACTGTAAAGTTCAAATGAAATTATACTATAAAAAGTCAATACTTGATTTTGCATTATGTACAGTTAAATTGGTTAGAAATAGCACAACAGCAAAAATGGAATGAAAATTGCAAAACTAATGTTGGTTGATGTGTGCGAGTACGAGATGTCCTGCGGCGCAAATGATAGAAGTTGATTAAATTGCAACTAATTTGCTGCTAGTAAAATAATTTTTTACGCGTTAATTTTTGAATTTGGTTTCTTTGCATGTACGCAATTTCATGTCGAAGAGATTGTTCTAATCTAAAGTCTTTAAAATTGAATTCTATATATAAATCTGTCATGTTTTACTTAAAAATCAAAAAATTATCAGGTAATAACCTTGCTGTAAGCATGTATACATGTGTTATACAATATTTGTTGTTTTAAGTACAATAAAAAGTATTTTCAATCTAAAAATTAAAAATTAAGTAACTTTGTCGTATTTTCAGTTGCTAGAAAATCATTAATCTAAAACAGTTTCAGAGAAATTCACAATTGATGCCCAAAAAATGTCATGTCTATAAATATGTATATTTCATACACTGAATTTTTAAAATATTTTCAGAAACATAAATCAAATTTACACAACTGAAGCTTTATTCACATCCACAGGCTAAATTATTTGTACATCCATACATCCATATGTACATATACATATACAACATACGTAGTGAAGTGTTTGTTTTGTGAACAACTTATTCAGGAATATTTTAAATGAAAGTGACATTGGCATAGAGAGAGAGAGAGTGAGTATAAATTGCGTTTGTTGATGTTGTGTCGTTGCCATCGTTGTTAGTGCACTTGAATTTCATCATAATCATTTTCATAATATCATTCATACGCACACATGCACATTTATTTATGTATATATGCTCATGTAGGTGAATACGTGAGTGCTCCTTGTGTGCACTCACCTTAAAATCCTCTTGCAGTATTTCGAATTTAGGTGCGATTTTTTTTTTGCTAGAAAGTTTATGTGACATGTGATGTTATTCATTTTCATTTTCAATTTGATTTTTGTGTTCTTTCCTCGATTTTTATATATTTTGCTTTTACTACACTAAGATAGTCGGTTTTGTAAATAGTCGCACAACATGCATTGCACCTAGGAAAGGGAGATCGATGGAATCTGTTGATAATAATTAATTGATAAAAATTAATATTATAAATCTATAGTTTCTAAACGGAAATTACTGATTATTCAGGGCCATTTTCCGCCTAATAGATATAACAACTTCATCACATGTAATACATCAATTGTATTTTAGTTTTTTTAGTTAATGGCCTAGTGCGCTACCTTAGATAACAATTTCTAGTTTTCAGATTTTACTGGCTACTCATTCAACCGACCTAATTTTATAACAAAATTTCCTCTATCTGCCTATAGTGGAAATGTCTTTTTAATATGAATCAGTGAGTCAGTCAGTCAGTGTGTATATACTGAAATATGCAATTTTTGAGATAAAGGAAAAGGAAGTTATGTTATCTATTATTTTAGCAGCAAACTAGCGGCGCAACATGCAACCCTGACGACGAGAAATCCGATTAAATTTACTCTGTAGATGTAGAACGACTACTGGCAGAAAAAAGGAATTCACACAGATCCCCTCAACTATAAAACCAAACAGATAAAAGAGGGAAAAATTAAATCCCTTTAAGCATACTAACATAATATTAATGTAACTCCACAATCAGTTTCAATTTCATGGCGAGATAGTAAAAGCTTTGAAATGTATTTTATACCTAGGAGCGACTTACGAACTTTGTCTAGAGGTTAGGCAAAATTTTATACTGAAATAAGAAATTTGTTTGGTAACTATTTGAAAAATGTTTTTAAAGCAGCAATTGGCCTCAGCTGGCAGAAAAAAGCATACGGGATGATCTAACCGAGTATACTGTAAGTAGTTTGGATTATATCTCCTCGTGGTTGCGGCCGGTAAGGAGGCTCACTAAATTAAGTTTAGCGAACTCGGGATACCTGTCAACCTTCAGTTTTTTCCTTATTTTATTGTATCAAAAACGAATATGGAGCCCTGTGTAGGGGGATTTCTCTTCAAAATTACTAGTAATTATGTAATTCTAATTTTTGATAAAAATCAAACACAATCATTGGTTCTCGACAGCGATGTACGCATCGAAATAGGTGGAGAGGTTAATATCTGAAGAAAATCTGCAATAGCCTCTCTGCACAAAGCTCTGAAAGTTGCTTTTATTTAAGCAATCAAAGTATCTTAAGCTGGATACCTGCATCAGTGACAAGTCATAGAAACTTCAAGTATATGAATATCGAAGATGGTGCTTGCAGTTTGTACTTGGAGAGGCTGAGATTACAGCCTCTCGTGAGTATTTATTACTGTCTAGCATGAGGTTTAGAACCACTACAATTACACCCAGCAATGATGGGTAAAACTGTAAAGAAGCTCGATAGAACTTTCCCATGTTGCAGTTAAAATAATTATTTTTATTACCATGAAAAGTTTCGCTAATTACCATGAAACATAAACTAGGAAAATAGCACAAAAGGTAGACAGACTCATTAGATAGTAGAGACATAATAACATAAAAATAATAACAACAATAATAATAATAATAATAATAATAATAATGTGAAAAATGTTGTCACTTACTGTAAATACAAAATCAATGACATTTTATAGTTTTTCTAAGTTTTATATAAATTTAAAAAATTTAAATTAATTTGATGAGTTATTATCTGGAGAATCGAAGAATTTTCCATAATTTTCTCGCAAGGGTTACATTATGTAGCAGCATTTTTAATTACAGTAAATTTTTTTGTTAAAAATATGAGATTTTACTAATCATAATCCAAACCTTCTAATTAAAAACTTTTACACGATACTGTTCTTTAAAACATGCAATGCACAATCTATAAAATATGTGTGAAATTTGCATACATATAGAAATGTGTAGAAATGTCCATGTGCGAGAATGTGTCTTAAATTCAACACGTGAATACATTTGTACGTATGTATATGTATTTAAATTAAAATTGATGTGAAAAATTTAAAGGTTTTCAAATATCTTTTACCAGTCCTCACTAGTTTATTTTTTTTTATATAAAATTATATAAATAATTTTGGTATAGTCTCGCAAGTCTGCCTATTTGTTAGTCCTAGTAAAAACAGGAGCTTTAAAACTATGCGGGATAATGGGACCACGCATACTACCGACTTATACCAAACGTACGATTTAACAAAATCGCATGATCTTAGCCGCACTGGGTGCACAGCGACGTCTTAGAAACCCCTTCTATTGTTAATAAATTAATTTTCGTTACTTTTTGTTACAGTATCTATTGTAAAATATAATATGTGTAAATTTTAAGTGTCAGCCTATCACTACGCAAATATAAGTTTATATATGCAAAATCGTGTTGGAAACCCCTTTTATATAGGTCATAGTAATACACCATCTCTGAAAATTTCAAGAGTCTAACTATTATTGTTAAAAAATTGGGTCATATTCATGCAAACCACGTCAGTGTCGGAACATCCTTTAATTTTTATAGTGGCCATAGTAATACACCTCCGGTAAAAATTTCAAGAGACTACCTATTATCGTTCAAAGCTTAGGTCATATACATGCAAATTACGTCACTTTCGGAAACACCCTTTAATTTTTAAGTTTAATTTTGTGTACTTGTTTATAAAGCGAACATAGTTTAATTACTGTCTACAAATTTAAAGTGGTTACCTCCTAAAGCTTAAGAAATAAAGACATAAATGCAAATAAAACCTCACTTACGGAACACTCTATAAGTTTTAGTATTTGTTTCTATAGCGGAAAAAGTTATACACATTCTGCGAAAATTTTCAGAGTCTACCTATTATAGTTCAAAACTTAAATCATATAAATACAAATCACGTCACTACCAGAACACCCTTTAATTTTTTGATTTGTTTTTTTTATACTTGCTTATAAAACGAACTAAGTTTTAATTGCTGTTTGTAAATTTAAGTGTATGCCTGCTACAGTTCAAGAAATAAACACATATACGTGAATAGAACGTCTTAATTGGAGCACCCTATACGTTTTGGATTTTTCTGTAAAATTTCAAGAATCTACATATTACCGTTCCAGAGATAAAAAGCTCTGACTGACGGACGGACAGACAATGTAGCGAAAACAATAGGGTTACGTTTTTACCCTTTGGATACGGAACAAAAATCTGCACGTAACATTGGTAATAAATAAAACTTAATTTTTTTTTTTGTAAATCTTGAAACAATAAGTTATAAAATTTTGGCAATAAAAGAACTTCACTTAATTTATAGTATACTAGCTATCCCCAATGCGCTTCGCTACACCTATCCAAAAAAATACAATAAACACTTGGAAGACAAGTATGATCAACCTTTAACGCAAAAACGCACGCTATTCTCAAGGGAAAAATGTTTCCATCCAACCTGTTTTTTGGTAGACTATAGGTATTACAACGATAATAATTTGTTACTTTTAATGGGATGTGCCACTCCCAGTATTATTATCCAGTCTGTATTTTGCTAGACTATTCACATTAGTGTGATGGTTACTTGTGCAAAGTTTCAACACTATACCTAATGTAGTTCTCTAGGTACGCGATAATAATAAAAAAATACCCTATATTTCCAAAAGATAATAAATATAAAAAGCAGTAAAAGTACGCAGATTTTTTTATATTGTATTAAAAGCGGGATATTTGAAACACGGTTGCGCAACAGATGGCGCTCTTTTAAAAACTTGACAGAATATGAATTACTTACTGCCAAATAGCCAATTGAATAAAAATGTATTTAATTTGTATTTTACTTTGTGGAATTACAATGTTATTAAAATATTTCAAACACCTTTTACAGAGGATTACAGTAATTTTTTAGAATTTTATCCAGGGACGGGTACCTTTATATAAAGTAAATACATAAACCATAACTTGAGCTCTATAAAAGTAAGAGTCTTACAATTGGAGTGGAATACTTTCAAAGCAAAATCGAGCAAAATATTGTCAGGACGCACACGACATGGCGGGCACAGCTAGTATATAATAAGACTAAAAGAAGTATGGCGAAGGACATTTGCAAAAGAAATGTTAGTTATCTTTAACAGCTTTGCTGCAGTATGTCATTCTCAATACTTCTAATCATATTGTGTGCTTAACTTAGAAACGTGCGAGCACAAACGAAAAGCAGACAGACAGACGGAAATGAGTTACTATTTTATTATATGTATAGATAGTATAATAGTTATATGAAAAGTGATATGATATCATAATATTGCACTTGAACAGTTCTTAAGATTCTAATTCCAGTTTGTTCCTCATATTTGGATTCCAGCGATTTTTCTTGTTTAGATCGACAGAGAAACATTCGAGCCGGATAATTCAAACCAACAAAAGGCAAAAATTATTTTTAGAAATATAGATTTTTACAGAAAATTTATCTAGTAAACAGATTAACCCGTAGGTGGCAATAATCCTAGCAAGGGCTTTAAAATCCGACAGTTATGTAATATACAATTAAAAAAATTTGAAATACACAATCAAGTTTTCTTACTGACATACAAATTCAAAACTATTAAGTAATTTTTAATAAAATTACTCTTTTATTTAACTGCAAGTAGTATCTGTTACATATGTATTTTAGCTAGTTTTTGAAAAATGTTTCTAAAATTGAAGTTAGACAATATTTTTTGCAACATTTTCAAATGCTTTGGAACAGATGTGTGTTATTGTATAAAAATACATGAGATTATGTTCATATCATGCATTTTACACATTTAAGTGTTCTCGAAAAAACAGTGTGTTGTTGTTGAAAAAATTTCATGCTATCAACAGGGTAATACATATTTATGTAAATCGACAAGTGCTCAAATATACGAACATATGTATATAGAAATGCATACATACTTAGCTACATATATACACTTGCATTATTGTCATTTGATAAAAAAATCTATACATATAACAAAATAGTAACTCATATCCGTCTGTCTGTCTGCTTTTCGTTTGTGTTCGCATAACGTAAAAACTACTGGATGGATTTTAAAAGAATTTTGTGTGGAGGTACCTTAGGATCATTGCCTCAATATAGGATACTTTTTTCCGCTAAATTATCTTATTTCCAAGAGAAAAATAAGAAAAATCAGTGAAAACGCAATTTCCGGTTACATTTTCAACATACTTTTTTATTTATTTTTATTTTACTACTACGCAACAGATGGCGCCAGTTGAATACAATTTGTATTTTTACTTTGTTTTGTATTTTACTTTGTATTTAAAACACCTTTTACAGAGCTTTACAATAATTTTAAGAATTTTAGAATTTTTTTTTAAATTTTATCCAAGGATGGGTACCTTTATATAAAGAAATACATAAACCATAACTGAAGCACTATAAAAGTAAGAGTTTTACAATTGGTGTGGAATATTTTGAAAGCGAAATCGAGTAAAATATTGTCAGGACGCCCACGACGTGGGAGCTGATAAATAATTATTAGTTCGATTAAAAGAATAAAAGAAATAAGAATAAGTCATAAATTGAATTAATACTACCTGGTGTACTCAGGGTATAAGGTAATATGAGATTGTATGGTGGTTGGACTTAAATGATAAACTTCTAAATATAAGATATACAATTATTTATAGACGCGGGAAAGTAACTATTGATAAGGCGTCCTTAACTATCGATAAGGACTCACCAAGAAAGGCTTTTAAAGGTTCACAAAGTTCCAGAAATATTAAATAACATTCGTTTAATGTTTTATATCTGTTTCGTGACTATTCCCAAACATTCAAGACAATTCCAAAATGTTTTGGTTTAATCTGGAGTGCTCTTGTATATTGCCAATAATCTGGACTGGTCTAAAAAATTCTAGAAGGCGCCCGTCATATAAAAATGGGTACCTTTTTCATAGATAGGGTATAAACGCCGATTACTACATACATATAACTCTGAGTTTAGGCGGTATCTAAGTATGTGGGTTTTCGTAGATTTATTAAGTTAATTACAATTTATTATTAAAGTAATAAAAACCATAACCATTTCTCTATACATATTGTGGTCATTTAAGATGACGAGGTATAAAATTTCACCAAAATAAATATAATAATTTGTCTTTTATGTGCAACAGGTTGTATTTATAACCTTTGTGCGCTCAATCTTTTACAATAATTTAAATACATGAGCTTAAAATGCTACTATTAGTTGCTAGATCTCAGCACCTTATAAGAATTCTACGTTGGGGTTTTGTGCTCTACACTTCTCTGGATGTTACCTACTTATTCTATACCGAATTTATACCAAAAAATTGTAACCAAAAAATGTACTAAAACTCTAAACCAATCTAATATCTATAAGTTTTTAAATATTTGATGAATTTTTAACTTATGCTTCCATGACTCTTATTTTACGTGCAACTCAAAATAATATGACAATATGAAGTTATCATTGATGGTGTCTCTCTCCACTTTCATTCATATAATTTGTATAAAAACTTAGTAAAACATGCAATACTGATTCATCAATATCAATAATAATGACATTTGCATAACAAATTTATAATACGATAAAGGATTTAAAATAAAAAAAAAAAACTAAATGCAAGTGCCAATTTCAATGACAATTTTACAGTTTCTGTTATTCTGTGTAATCATTGCGTACGTTTCAGGGGCGAAAGTTTTGTATATTCAAGACCTGTAGGAAACAGAATTTTATGCGACGTGACAGTATGGCAAAAGTCCTGCTCACTTTCCATGTTAGATAACCTTGTAGATAACAAGAGAGTCAAACAGTACAGTGAGATATGTCTAATATTTTACCAAATCCTGGCAAATGGCTCTAACAATTGAAAGTAATCGATTCAAATTCACACAGAAGTTTTATATATTACTAGGACCGCTACAACGATATAAAAAAGTAATGTTCAAAACTTAGTTAAATGCACACGCTTTAAAAAATGTGTTGTTGAATTTTTATTGTAAGCAAAAGAGTGGCATACCTTTAGGAAGAAATACTAACACGAGTGGTGGTGTGTACGAATATTTCATTTTTATTATTTATTTAATGTTATAATACAATTACAAATTATATTCTAAATAATTCAATGATTATAGTAACGAAGGCCTTCATTTGTTTTAGTGTTTTAGTGTAACACCTAGAGTCTTTGGTGGGAATCGAATGTACAACCCCCATACTGATAGACTAGCACACTACCTACTAGCCTACCGGGGCAACCAACTTCTACTCATAAAATATGGCTGCTTTGTGTTTTTATTTTTTATTTTAATACAAATATATTCTTTTTTTCCCTTCTAACTTAATGTGGGTACACAAATAAGTGTTGTTAACTACCTAAAGGCATACTGTTTACGGTTAAAAATAGTACGGTGCTATGCAACTTTTCATGTACGAGTTTGACTCGCACTGAAAATGGATTAAAATTACTCCATTCAATATGTGTTGCGCAATTTAATCTAGAGTCTAGTCTAGTCTTGAATTGGGAATACATAATTTAAACCCATTTATAGTTTAGTAGTAGTTAAATGATTACTTTTTGTGGATCTTTAAACCCTTTCATCCTCATAAATTTGAAATTTCTTTTTATTTATTAAATAAACTAAACTTTGTGTATACGAGTATAGCTTGAAAAAACGATCCTTTTTCGCCATAAACCACGAGCCAAAAAAAAAAATTGTCAATAATCATTAAATATTTTGTTTATCCTTTAGTCCTTTAAACTGACAGCCAGTCAGTCAATCAAATAAAAAAACATATGGAAGAAACAACTACATTCATTTGCTAACAAGAAGCAACAACAAAAAAAAACATGCTTTTATTATAGGGCCCCCCGAGTAAACATTATTTATTCTGAGTTTGTTATTTTTAATAGTTGTAGTTGTTGCCTTTCATTTGTTCTAATTGTTGTAGCGCATTGGCAGCACCGTATTTTATTGGCAGAGACAATAATGGCTGTTGTTATTGTGTTTGATAAAACTGACATTTGGGAGCTTAAAGGCGGCAAAGTTCACTAATGAATTTTTCGTTTTTGAGTTTTTGTTCATAAATCAATGTTTGCATTTGTAATGCGATACAATGAGAAACACATTCGACATAAATGGATATAAATTGTTCGGGCCTGTATTATTGTATGAATATGTGAGTGTATGTTATCTATGTATGTGTGTGTGTGTGTGTGTGTGAATGTCTGTTAGAAGCAATTGAAGTTTAAATAAATAAACAATTACGTTGTTTCCGTTTGTGTGCTTCTGTTTACCGGGGACTTTTAAATATTTATTGTATTTTTCGCAACACAAACACGCAAATGAAAATTTCAGTGAATTGTTTAAAAATTCAATCAATTGGTTTTTGTTTTATTAAAAAATAAAATGATTCAACTTAAATCAAACAACCAATATTTTTGACCACTTACAACACGTATAGTATAGGTAAAAGTTATATTTGTTTTTAATTAAGAAAAATGTTTAAATTTGGAAAAAAAAAAATTTGGGACCTTTGGCAGTATTTTTACGAAGGTTTCAATTCATAGATTTTTGTCATATATTGGCTATTCAATCACTATTCAATGAGGCGGAGTTTGAGGAAAGTTTTGTACAAAATTTGGACAAAATGTCTTCACTAATAGCTTCATTGGCATCAGGGAGTGTAAATTCAGTTTCAGTTTGACTTATACCTGCTAGTGGCGCATCCGGTAACAGGCACCTAGTTAGGTCTTGCCTCTGATAGAAGGCAGCCGATTAAACTATGAATATGTGTCAATCTCCAGTTTTAATATTAACTTAACTACCAATATGAAGCTCTGATTGGGTAAAAGCATTATCTCCATTACTGAAAACATTTATGAATTCAATCAAAAAGAACAGCAAGAATACGAGAAAGATATACCAAAAATAACTTCATAATGGTGTATCGAAAAAAAAACAGATGTTTATAAAAAACGCTTGACAAAACTAAACTTAATTTCTAAGCAAATTTTTGGATATAAATAGTGTGGGGTAATGAGTTTAAGTTTATTAATTCCGAAAATTAAAGCAGACGTTATGCACGCCGATCAGTCCATACATATGTAGATAAAAGTACTCTAAATTACTTTATGGTATAGGATATATTCCCTCGAGTATTGGTCCAATATTACAAATTGATGACGGCTAACCACTTGCATTTCGAAGCACAAATCGCACATTTTTGAATCGTGATTTCAATAGCAAAATATAAGGATCGGGATTTAAAAGGCAGAATGGTCAGAAAGTTGCTTGGTTATAATCGGGGTACCTTTATTTGTTTAGCTGCTTTGGTGTCAGGTCCTGGGCACTTCAAGTATTATTTGGTTATTATGAAAATTGAATATGATACCTGCCGAGTGAGAAATAGTAGCGTACATTAGCTGACCAGGGTGCTATGGAGGACATAAGCTGTAAATAGATATTAGAGCGACAAGAAAAAAGATCAACAATATATCAGAGCTCCAGTTCCAATCGGGTACCAGCAATCAATAAAAATTAAAGGGGATCAGAAGAGGAATCCCAAAGTTAGTGATTTGCTTTAATATCCTTCAACAAAATAATACAAGTTCGGCTATTGATCGCACAAAGAATGTCTCGAGACTACTAATTGCCTTATTTTAGTATACGACAATATGCAACATTATTATTTATTACATTCAATGAAATTTTATAACCAAGCTTAAATTCGTTTTTATTCTCTGCACATTTTCTAGACAGCTACGTCCGTGATCAGCACACTTCGTATCTATCTACTTCGGGTAGTGTTTAGTTGTAAGCATCATCTATTTAACCAACCATTATTATTTATGAAAAGTGATATTTATCTGCTTATTTTTTGTATGAAGTAGAGTAGATTTTCCAAATTGAAGTTTTCTAACCAGATATTTAGGAAAATAATAAGTTCGCTGTAATAAATATTTTTTTCTTAAAAATCTTGATGTTATTAGACAAGATTGAATAATTCCCAACGATTCTTTTAACTATTCCCTTGTCATTTGTTGAATAGCAAATGGATTATTGTATTCAATGTGACCAGTAATAGATGAAGTTTTGTCTGTATATTTCATTTCGTTTAACATTAATGTATTCGATGGTTTTTAACTTCTGTTTTTTGGTACTTTTTATTATTGTTATTGTGCAATTGTATTTTATATTGTAATGTTGGCTAATATGGAATTGTATCGATAGCACAACAATAGAATAGAAATTTATTTTATATTGCTTCGACATTGGAGTGATTTTCTTCTGTTTTGTTTTTATGGTGCCTTTCAAAGTCTAACATACAGTTAAAATGTTTGTTTGTATATTTTCCTTTTAGTGTGACCTTTTTGTATCCTTGTTCTAAACTATTTTTAAAAAATAATAAAAATCCAAGCACCAACACCAACAGAAACAGAAACAGCAACAATGCCAACAGCAATGTGATAATATCGAATATAAAAAAATGGAACGCAATCATTCTCTGATTGAGCCTCAATGAAAAGTAAAATAGTCTTTTGTTCGGGGAATTCAACACAAAAGCAACTTGCTCTGCAGTATCTTAAATTTATTATACTACTTAAATGATTTATTGCAACATAAAATATATATTTTCATTATTGATTATATTTAGATGCGCTAGATGTATTGCGCTACTTGCATTCTGACATTAAAAACGTCCTAGAATGGAGGTCATTTTCTTTAAATATTTATTTGTTTAAAAAATATTTGATTGAATGCTGCTTTAATTTAAAAGTAATTAAATCAATAATTAATAATTATCTGAGTATAAAAGTAAGGGGTGATCCCTACTTTTTTAAAGAAAAAAAAGAGAAAATTTAAATTTAATAGAGAATGTTTATTATCATTTGAAAAAACATTCTTGACATTTATTTTTTAAAGATTATGTTGATAAAATGTTGGCCGTTGCTACATCGCAGATGGTCCAACCGTTAAGTCCAATTTTCGATGCTCACCGAAATGTTCTCTCAATAAATCCATTGATTAATGCGATGTGTGGGAAGTGGCGACGTCTTGCTGAAACCAAATGTTGCCTAGATCACGAGCTTCAATTTCAGGCATCAAATAATCGGTTATCATGATAATGGTCGCCATTGACGGTTACGTTCGCACCGATATCATTTTTAAAGAAATAGGGACCGATGATTCCACCGGCTCACAAACCACACCAAACCGTTGTTTTTCTGGATGAAGTGGCAGCTCTTGAATCTCTTCACGTTGCTCTTCGTCCCAAATGCGGAAATTTTATTTGTTTACATACCCATTAAGCCTGAAATGGGTCTCATCGCTAAACAAAATTTGCCTCGAAAACGTAGGATCTTCTTGGAACTTTTCAAGAGCCCATAGAGCGAAGCGATTCAGGCGTACGTGTTTCCATTATGAAATGCCAAACAATACTAAACAAAAATAACATGACAGAATGACACGACTCACACGTGATCTGTCAAAAAAAAAAAGGCTATTGAAAAAAGTACCTCGAAATGGATCATTCTATATATATGATGTTGTAACCACAATCATTTTTACTTTTTTTAATTGCAATAACTCTTGCATAATTATTTTTCTTTTAATTTTTTCCAGAACATTAATGTAGTCTGCTCAGTCTTGTGGACACAAATTGCAAGTCTAGGACGCTATATGTTGCAACTGTAGCCCAACAATAAGGCTGCTATGGCCAAGGTTTATTCTACATATATTTTGTGGCTTCTTCCGCAAATCCTGCTAGTATATATTAGAGATATCTGAAACCCTTTTTTTTTTTTTATCAGAAAATTATCTTCTGGAAGTAAAAATTTTTTTTTGTAAAAAGTTCATTTGGAATGTTATTTTTTGCAAATTATTTTTATGGTTTTTTGGTAGCTTTATTGCTGGGAGGGTTTTTTCGTCGGCTAATAGCTGTTTCTTAAAAGATTCTAATTTAGTTCCCTGTTTACCTTACACGCAAAGAAACAAACATGATTGAGGTAACCATAATCTAAGAGCAATTTACTATATTATGATTGAATTATATCGTTGTAATCAAACCATATTAATAATATACATAATTTATAATAATATACAGATACAATTGTGAAGTCAGGCTTAAGTTCGTTTTATTCTCTATAAGTTGAAAGAATATTTGTTTAATTACAAATATTGTGATTAATTTTAAAGCAAAAATCTGAAAATTTTATTTTGAGAGTGAATGCATTTTCTGAACCGCTACATCCGTCTTCAACATCAATCGCATCTATCTACTTTGGGTGTTGTTTCAGTTGTAAACATCATCTATTTAACCAACCAAACTCAGACAAAGAAATGCGAGAAAAATCGTATTCAATTAAGTATCGCCAGTCGGGGAGAACAAAGTCTACCTGTTGTTTATAATTTTTAATATTTAAGTTTAAGTTGAATGTGATTCAACTTAAGTTTAGACAGAGTTGTTAAGTTGAATGTGACAACAACTAAATATAGACAAATGTAATTTTATTAACACGTTTATCTATAAGCTTACAGCTATGGGTTCAAAAGGCTATTAAATCATCCTGTTCCTATAATTCAACTTAGAGATGTTTATTAAATTCTGATAAAGTGTAACATTCTCATTTTGGCTCATGGCCCAAATTACGACAGCTTTGGTCTTTTACTGAATCAATCAAATTTTGCTGGCCCATAACATACTAAATAATCATGGATAAATTAAACTAAGAGAAAATGGCTTCTCTTGACCGTACTTTAGACGGATAACCCACAATGATAACAGCAACTGTGACACTATTTGTGTGGCTGGACTTAAGAAGTATATTTCCTTTTTTTATATTTGTATTTTTGTCTTTTTTTCTTCAGACTTGAGATATAAAAACGTATTGTTAGTTCAAATCTATAGTAGATTCAATAAAATACGAAAAACTTGCAAATAGTTTGGAAACTAGCTGGCAGTACGATACTGTGCTAAGTGGCGAGGAATGCCATTAAACCATTTAAACCATTTGGTTTAAATGGTTTAAAAATAATTTAGGCGTTACAATAGTGTACAAAATATCTTGAAATCAGATATTGAAAACTAAGCTTATCACGAATCTCAGAGCCCAAAGTTTGAATATGAAAGATATTTAATTACTTTGTAAATCGCAAAATGTACAGAGCAAATATTAAAAAGCTTATATTTTTAATCAGGCATATTCGGCTTGTAATATTAAAATTCCCCTCTATTTTTAGAAATTATATGTTTCCTGATGACCCAGCCAAGACAGTAAAAGACTAGTAAAATACGTAGTGTTACTAACTTCTCCCGCAAAAAAAAAATGGCATTCGTGTAATAAAAAGAAAAGTGCTCACAAGCTCGTCAACTTCCTGACAAATTTCAAACGGTTTGCAAAATATGAGCTTGAGAAAATGATCATTTTTTTTGACATCGAGGCCCCAAATCTTTGAGGGCCCATAAAAAAAACGGGAGGACTTTGGGCAAAACTGGGAGACATGGGTCTTTTTTTTTGGTCTTTTATGACGTAGTGGTGTCCGTATATGGTTACTTTGCCATGAATTAAATTACACAGTGTGATATTTACTTTGTATAAAGCAGTCTTGGGCGATGTCAATAACAATTTGTAATTAATTATACATGCAACACAATAAACGCAATTATATGTAATTGTAATTAAAAGTTTTTAATTACACTCAATTTATTGTAATTGAGATTTTTTTAATTACACATTGCATGTAACTTGTATTTGAAAAATTATAATTACAATTAGTTGAAATTTTTAATTAAAAATAAATTTAATTATAATGACATGTGATAGAAAATTGTTATAAATATAATTGAATATTCTTAAATTTCAAGTGATTAGTATTGCCTAATTTCTTGTAATTTGTAATTGAAATTTTTCAATTATACAGCCATGTCACAGAGCTAAATTCCGTTCGGAAGTGGAATTGATTTCGCACTTTGCAAACGGCGTTTTTTAGCTGTTTAAACTATTCAGGACATCATTTTATTAAAACTCTGCAACGTATTTTATCAATTTACTGCTGTTATTAAAGATATTTCGGCCATTTTTGTTACGTTTTTTCTGACTTAACAACACAAATATTTTTTTGACTTTCAAAAAATTTATTTATTAAAGCATTTCAGACATTTCGTTCGGAATTGAAATGATTTCGTAGTTATTATTTCGATCGGAATGGTTTTAGCTTCTATAGCTTCCGTTCGGTTTTAGTAAATGAAATATAAACACTTTTTATGTATTACATATTGAAACATAAGAACGAATGTGACAAAACCAAAAATAGATGCTTTGAAAGATAATAAAAATTTAAGAAATGCATCTTTCAACAGTTTGTAGTCCGAACCCTCCCCTAAACTCCTTTACTTCATTATATATGCGCCGGGTTGCGACTGTGGGCACCAGAACAATTTTCTGACCCAAGGTACAATATTTTCAGCACAAATTAATGAAGAGACAGGTTTTATAAAATCAATTATTTTCTGAACAGCTTTGCAAAGTTGCTTTTTTCGGCCTTCTTAACAGAAATCTTAAGACAAAAACTTTTTATCAAATCGTTAGTTATATTTTTTACTCGATATGCCCACAGAACTGTCTGGAAAATTTAACAAGATACATAGAAAGTACATATTGGACCATCCTATTTGCTATGATAATGTTGAAATAGACCAGTAATATTTTGGCTCCCGAGGTACTCTGGTATTTACTTTCAATAGAGTAATATAACTTTGAAATCGGTAAGTAACCTCTTCTCAAAATATGTACCACAGTGCGGGGGCCAAAGTTTGGCATTTTTGACAAAATTCTCCATAACATTTTTTTATCGGTCGATTTACGAATTTACCAAAATCTTACCTACAAAACAGGAAAAACCACGTATAAAAATTCGAATCCTATAAAAAGTTATTGATTTTTGACCACTGTGCTTCGTAGAGTTTTAAGGTATGGTCCAGAATAATATCCATTACTAATAAAAAGACGTTCTGAATACTTTAAATGGCTATTAATGGCTTAAAATATCAATTCCACATGGCAAATTGAAAGTGGTTTTATTCCGAAAAAAATTTTCTTTTTACGTTTTCTATAGAAGCAAAATACGGAATCAATTTCACTTCCGAACAAAATATAGCTCTGGAATATGGGTGATTGTTTTCTACATTTATTCGTATGTGGGCACATTAAAAGTGGTTTTGTGTTTTTTTCGTTTTAATGAAACTGAACAGAATCTATAGCAGCTAAAACTATTCCGATCGGAATGGTTGCTACGGAATCATTTCAATTCCAAACGGAATTTGTGACATGCCTGATAATTACTAAGTAGTTTGTAATTGTAAATTTAGAATTACAAATTACAAGAAGTTGTAATTGACCTTAGTCCGTGATTTAAATTACAATTATTTGTAATGTGTAATTGAGAATATGCAATTACACATTGCCTGTAATTTTAATTGTAATTGAATCCCATCATGTCAATTAATTCTATTATTGCAGAGTTCTGTAAATAGCATCTAAAATTTCTTGTTTACAGAAATAAAGAAGTGCATCTACATATTTTCGTCGGAAATGAGATGTATTTAAGCCTTGGATACTAAAGTATTTCAGAATGGAATTGAATTTAAATGCATCCAGTAGATTTTAAAGTGATGTAAATAAATACAGACAGACATATATAATGACAGACAAAAATTGCAAAAAACATTTCATGTAAAGACACGGTCCTATTACAGTTAATTTTTTATTTATAGCAAGAGATTATGGGTAATAAGCATTTTACTAAATAGAAAAATTATAATTTTACCTTTGATGTAGTTGTTTAACAGGAATAAGCTTAACTACTTAATATCTAAATAAATTCTGTTAGCAGCTAACACAACTGACTTACATTTTCACTCACATACAGGATGTATAATCTCTTCTAAAAAAATGTTATTAGCATTTTTGGCTTGAAGTGAATATTAACTGATATTTGTTGATAAACATTACATAAAAACATTCACTTGAATCTACACGTGCAATGACATATGGGCGATATCATGTTGTAACAAACAGTTTTTTATGCATATCCTTTACACACACAAAGACTCTCTAATACATACAAAACAAATACAACTACATAAATGGAACGAATGAATGAATGCTTAAGTGGACTTAACCGCATTGCAGCATCTAAATCAGAATGTCAATTATCCGTAACTAAAAACCAACCAACTAAGTATCTAAAGCAACTAACACAACTACATATAAGTATGTATATAAAAACCCATAAACACACATACTCGTAAATATATGTGGCTTTCGAAACTAAACATAAACAGGATCATATATCACCAACACTTGAACAAAGTGACTGAGAAACAAACAAATTAGCTCACATACATAATTATTAAGTAGAGAGCAGTTCCAAAATTGTTTTTAAAAATTATCTGTCGAAAGAATCGTGATATAAAAAAGTTAATTTCTATTATAGGATTTGAATAACTTTAGAGGACAAGTAAAAATTGGTGTAATTTAGTTTTTATAATTCTTGAAACCATAATTAGCTCTATTGTAGAAAAAAGTAAAAAGACAAGAACAAGAAAATACAAATCTATTGCAATAAAATTCCAAAACAAACAAGAGCTTTAATTGCATTTGCCAACTGCTTGCCTGTAACCAGATGTACATAATTATCTATATTATTTGGAGAAAATACAAACTCTTTCTATGTAAAGAGTTATTTAATAATGACAGGTCGATATTGAATTGGTATTAAACAAAATGTATTGATGAAATAATATTGTAATTTAAAAGGCGCATTGATGCCGCTACGCACTATCTTGATGATCCTTTGTGTTGTTTGCAAATGGATAAAACGTCGGCAGAATAGGGAACAATAATTTTTTTTCGTGTGAAGAATACTTATCGATGTTCATTTTCTGTCTGTTTGCCAAACATTTTGCATGCTTCTAGCCATGTTTAGGATTTTTAAGCAACTAAATATCAATTTTATTCACTTAAAATATGCATTTAAAAGAGAAAAATATGCAGTAAATATGCAATTACCTAAAAATATGTGTTAAAAATTAAAAACAACACAAAACAAACTATAAAATTCATGTAAAACAGTTAAATAGAATCTGATAAATCACACTCAAAATAATAATTCGTCCATTTAAAGTTAAATAATTTAATATTGTAATAATTCGGCCATTGAAGATGTTAAATTGCCTTTCAAAGAAAGATGTACATAGTTCGAAGATAAAAAGTCAAGTCAATACATACAAGCCGTTCTGAAAATCATTTTTAATCAAAGTGATTTTAAATCATTTAAAAGGTGTTCTACACACAAAAATTTTTAAAATCACGTGCATATAAATCGATTAGGAAAGTGTCTGTGATTTTAAATCACTTGGTTATGTTTGCGAGTTCTTTGTTGTTTATTTTAGTACAAACTGCTAGAATATATTTAAAGTGTTCTTTTATCAATTTTGTAGTAAAATTCGTGGTTTTCGCTCTTTTTTAACTGTCAGCAGATAAAGCATCTACCCTTCCCAAATATAAAAATTGCAATGGCTCCATAAATAACGCCTTAAAACGCCCATTTCTTACACAGGTTTCATTTCAAACCTTCTGGAGTCCACAATGTTACCCAGATGCCATATTCCGTAATTCTCGTAGCTAAATCTATCGCTGAAATTCTAAAAATGCACAAAAAAATTATGCGTGTTATTGTAAGAATACCCGTATATTGTTGGTTCATTTTAAGAATTTTAGCGATAGATTTAGCTACGATAATTACAGAATATGGCACCACCACCCTTCAGATTGCTTTTATTTTACACATTATGTAAAACTTAATTAAAAAACAATAAAAATCAGCAATTTTCTTGTTGAATTACAATTTTAAAATCACACAAAAAAATAAAATATTTTGTGATTTACAGAACAGTTTAAAATAAAAAATGTGATTTGAAATCACGTGATTTTCAGAACAGGCCTGGTAATAAAACAGGAACTCATTTCCTGTCTGTCGTTCTGTCTACGTTAACATCATGTAAAATCTACTGAATGGATTTTAATAAAAATTTTTGAGGAGGTACCTAAGTATCAGGATTCCAATATCTTATTTCCAGGAGAAAGTGGAGCAAAAGCAGTGAAAGTACGCCGTTTTTTTTACGGATTTAAAGATACTACATAATTCAAGGTATCTTTTATTTTTGAAAGAGGAATATTTTAAATACGGTTGCACAATAGATGGCGCTGTTTTAAAATAATGACAAAATAATATTTACTTACTGCCAAATAGCCAATTGAATAAATTTTGTATTTGATTTGCATTTTTACTTTGTGGAATTACATTGTTATTAAAATATTTTAAATACATTTTACAGAGCTTTACAATAATTTTTAGAACTTTAGAATTTAATACAAATTAAAGAATTTTATCCAGGGATGGGTACCTTTAAATAAAGTAAATGCGCAAGAGGCTTAAAATTTGATGTGGATTACTTTCAAAGCAAAACGTGTGTGGACACAGATAGTATTATATAAATTAGTGTCTATTGTCTATTTAGTAGATAATAACACAAACATTAAAAAATTACATTTAAAAATAGTCAAATGAGTATTTAGATCATCGAAAATATGCATTTTCCACAAAAATATGAATTTACAAAAAAAAAAAAAAACCAAACAAGTTGATTTTATTTGTTACCATGAGCTAATTGGTGTCAAATTGCTTAAAACTTTATGATTCGCATAGATAACACAGGGCAACAGCAAAAATATGCTCGAGTAACTACTATATACATTTGATGTATCATGGCTACCTTAGTACAAAAATGGTAAAATTTTTAAATTCTATGGATAGATTTTTTTTAAAAAATTTTTTTTTTAAAATTGCAATTTTTTTGAGACGTTTCTTCAAATAATTAATGATAACTCAAAAACTACTAGTCCGATATTATTAAAATAAATTCAGAAAAATTAAGATTTGCATAGCCTTTAATTCGTCTATATATCGCGTTTCAATCGGATCAATAGTATCGGAGTTATAATAAAAAACTTAAGAAAAAAATATATTTTTTACGTAAAAATGGCAAAAATTTTCGTTTTAAAAAAATCATAAAAAATCGAAAACGGCAAAAAATTTCCAGATTCATTTTTTTATCGCATAGCGACATATAATAGCAACAAAATGAGATATCGACCATAAAAATCGATTGATTTTTTTCGAATTTATTCACATTTTAGTGAATTCGCTCATTTTCACAAAATTTTAGTTTTTTGCTTGATATACGCATTATAGCGGGTTTTCAAATGTGTGAAAAACATAAATTTTCCAATTTCAAGGGGTGCATGTCGGATTAATGTTAGATTTGATGAGAAACTTCCACCCACAAAATTTTAGTCGAATTCGACAACGTTAACACGTAGCGCATAGGCCCCAAATCTGAAAAAAAGCGTTTAAATCGAAAATAATTGACAAATTTTCAGTTTTTGCAAAATTAACGCTATTTATTTCCCCTTTTGCAAAAAAGTGGATCCTGGTCCTTAGGGCAAACACAATGAGATTTACAATAAGCTACATATCTTTTAAATCGGTTAAACAGTTTTCAAGTTACTTGCCGAAGGCAATTGACAAAAAAATGTAACTAAGTCAAATCGATGGAATAGATCGAAAATGCATTTCATTGTTTTATTCATGTATTTTCTTTTATTTTATATTTTATTATTTAAATTTATTACAACATATAAAATAAGGAAATAAATAAATAAATATTATAAACTACAAACTTTGGAATTTTCTTTTATGACATTTTCTATTATTGAATAACGAAGTGTTGCTCTGAATACTCCAGCAAAAATCTGCCATCATGTGTGCATCCCAGCGACCCTGGTACCTTTCCTCCATTGTCCGAATATCTTGGTGAAATCGTTCGCCCTGTTCCTCACTTAAGTCTCCTAGATTTTCAGGAAAACGATCTAAGTGACTGTGAAGGTAATGTAACTTGATGCTCATGTTGCATCCAAGATTCTGGAAGTGAGTTAACATCTCTTCAACGTGCGCAACATAATCATCATCCTTGTTATTTCCTAAGAAATGTTGAATAACCCATACAAACGAATCCCATGCATTTTTCTCAATTTCTGACATTGAACTGAGAAAATCGGTATCTTTGACCAATTTGCGAATTTGTGGGCCGTCAAATATTCCTGCTCTCAGCTTTTCCATACTCAAACTTTTAAACTTCCTTGAAATATACTGGAAACATTCACCATCTTTGTTAAGTGCTTTAACAAATTGTTTCATCAGACCAAGTTTAATGTGAAGAGGGGGTAATATGATGCGATCTCGGGGCACCAGAGGTACATTTATAACATTCCTCATACCTGGGTCCAGTGTTTCCCTATAAGGCCATTGTTTTCTCTTCCAGTGTTCTGACTTAGCTCTGCTGTCCCATAAACATAAAAAACAAGGGTATTTGGTATAGCCACTTTGTTGACCTAATAGGAAATTTACCATCTTAATATCAACACAAATTACCCAGTTATGTTCATTATACTTTATCTTCTTCATGACCAATGCAATTACAGAGTATTCTTCTTTTACCTTGGTTGAATGTGCGATTGGCAAGAAGTGAAATTTATTTCCATTGTGCAAAAGGACACACTTCAAGCTACGTTTTGATGAGTCAATAAATAAACGCCATTCGCTTGAATCATATCTATGTAAGCCCATGGCAGTCATCAAACCAGGAATATCCGTGCAGCAGACAAAATCGTCCTCTTCTGCAAAATAGTGAAGTAAGCCTTTTTCTCGGGTACGGTAATACGAAACTTTAGTTTCCTCCGTTATGAGATTTGATTCCTTCATCCGGGATGCAAGTAATTCCGAAGATGCTTTTGACAATCCAAGTTCTCTTATTACATCATTTAGCTGGTCTTGATTCCATGGTCTCGGTGAGATATTTTTGTGTGGGATGAACTCGTCATTTTCAGATATAGGTAGTTCTGGATCTGAACTTCCTGATTGAGAACACATGCTTGAGGTTGAGTGTCCTTGTGAAGATGAAAGCACTTGACTACAGCTTGGTCCCTGATCTTGTGCATCCATAATTTCCTGTGAATGTAGAACTGCAAGTTGAAACCCATCAGCAGACCTCGTAGGGTAAGACCATCGCAAATGTTTTCCAAAGCCGGTTTTTGTAGTTAAACAAAAATAGCAATCAGATTCATGATTCGTTGTTTCTCTCCATAGCATAGGCTTCGAAATTCCCCAGTGTGGTCTGAAAAATTTTTATAACAGAAAATTAAAAATTTTATAAAATATTCCAAATGTATTAACCTATACTTACTTTTTGTTAGATGAGCTTAGAGTTAAATTGAATCGACATGAAGTACATATAGTACTCGGCGTCCAATGTTCGTTAAAATTCTTCGGATTTATATTAAAGCAATCTTCATATGACTTTTGAAATGAAGCTGAGAAGCATTTCCGTTTTTTTTCGTTAATATATTGGCCGCACACATAACAAAATGAGTCCGGATTGTTTTTACATAAAAATGTTCTAGTTTTCTTGCTCATGGCTGATTGAAAATTATGCTTCTGTTACCGCAAACACTTGTTGAATGAATAGAAATGGCTCAAGGAGCTCTTATAAATAATGATACTAAAATTTCGAACAACCCTAAATGTGGTCCTATTTTTTACCTATTCCCAAGAATCGTAAAAAACATTAAGGAATGCTATGCAAAAAATCAATCTTTACAGGTAGCCAGCGGAAAAACCCAATTCGGCGTGCACGCAAATTTATGAACGTTTATTACTTTGCCGCCGCAATTGTCAAAATGAAGCAAGGGCGACAGGTAGCCAACAGAAAAGGAGCATTTCATCGTTTATCAGATTTCTACTGAAATCGTAAAAATTAAAAAACTTTTCCTTTATTGCTTACTTTTTTTAATTCTGAAAATCATAAAAATGCCATAAAGATCTGTTCCAAACAATTTTCTACATTCAATACTGTATTTCCACAGTAACACGTGTCCCACAGAAATACGTGTTTTGCCCAAAACAGTATTTCGCGTACTTGTTTTGCCATACATTTCTCATTCATCCAAAACACTTTGGCAGTACCTGGATATTGTTTAGTGGTTTCAAAAGCATCTAATTTTTTTATTTTGTTGCGTTGTGTAATAGGAAGATATCAGTCAATTTTAGCGAAATTTTATATTTTATTGTTAAAAAAGAAAAAAATAAAAAATTTTAAAAGTAAAATGTTTTTGTAAATTGTCTTCGGCAAGTTCTCAAGGACATATAATGGCCAGTGAAAATTGTAATAACTCGAAAACTTAAAGACATGTAGCTTATTGTAAATCTCATTGTGTTTGCCCTAAGGACCAGGATCCACTTTTTTGCAAAAGGGGAAATAAATAGCGTTAATTTTCCAAAAACTGAAAATTTGTCAATTATTTTCGATTTAAACGCTTTTTTTCAGATTTGGGGCCTATGCGCTACGTGTTAACGTTGTCGAATTCGACTAAAATTTTGTGGGTGGAAGTTTCTCATCAAATCTAACATTAATCCGACATGCACCCCTTGAAATTGGAAAATTTATGTTTTTCACACATTTGAAAACCCGCTATAATGCGTATATCAAGCAAAAAACTAAAATTTTGTGAAAATGAGCGAATTCACTAAAATGTGAATAAATTCGAAAAAAATCAATCGATTTTTATGGTCGATATCTCATTTTGTTGCTATTATATGTCGCTATGCGATAAAAAAATGAATCTGGAAGTTTTTTGCCGTTTTCGATTTTTTATGATTTTTTTAAAACGAAAATTTTTGCCATTTTTACGTAAAAAATATATTTTTTTCTTAAGTTTTTTATTATAACTCCGATACTATTGATCCGATTGAAACGCGATTTAAAGGCTATGCAAATCTTAATTTTTCTGAATTTATTTTAATAATATCGGACTAGTAGTTTTTGAGTTATCATTAATTATTTGAAGAAACGTCTCAAAAAAATTGCAATTTTAAAAAAAAATTTTTTAAAAAAAAATCTATCCATAGAATTTAAAAATTTTACCATTTTTATACAAAGGTAGTCATGATACATCAAAATTATATAGTGGTTTTAAGAGCACATGAAATTTTTTTTATTTTGTTGTGCTGTGTAATTGGTTGCTAAATTGTTACCTTTTATAAAAAAAAATATGGATTTACATAGAAATATAAGCCCTGATTGTATCAATGCAGGGGGTATTTGTCAGTTTAAAAGTCAGAATTTTAAACTAAAAGCAACCTTTGATGGCTGACATCGTTGTAGTTTGAACAACTGTTATCGGGTATGTTCTGTAATCCGAAACCGAGTGAAATTGAATACGAATGAAATTTTAAATTGTCATAACTTTTAAATCTTAAAACATTTGGATATTATTTTTTATGCATTTGATTAAAGACCATTCACATAACTTCCTTGATTGCTAATGTTTTAAAATAATAGGCGAAACTAAGTTATATTTTTCTTTAAAAATTTATTCGATTTCAATTTCACTCGGTTTCGGATTACAGCACATACCGGTATAATTCATTTTCATGTGAGCATATGAAATTAGCTGCTCATAGCGATGGCTCGTCAAGACGTAGTGCTGTGTATGAAATATTACACGGAATATTACATGCGCAATTGTTCTTTGTGGCTTCGCTCGTTGCGGCTTCGCAAGTTTCTGCGAATCAAAGATCCCAATTATTTAAATAACTCTCTCGGACTGAATATGACCGATAGCTGTTGATTTTAATTGTAACTAGTCAAGATGTTTTCGTAACTCCTAACACTTATATTACAATGGTCTCTGCACAAATGGTTTTTAAATCAGCGTTATCTCATTACAGTGTCAACGTAAAAGTTTCCAACAGAAAACCAAATAACATGTGTATATTAAACAGTTCAGTCAATTTATGGCAATGACTAAGACAAGAATTCCGAAAAATAAACAATACAAGACGAAAACGTTTTGAGTCGATGGTGATGACAACTATAATATCCTTGAATGTTTAATAATTTAAACATGCTGCTTATTTGTATAACTTTACGCATTAACTTAGCATCACTAGAACAACATAACTAACCACCATAAAGTGTCAACATCAACCTGCCCTAATAGGAAAACCCGATAAAAAGGAGAATGTATTTTTGTTTTCTTGTGTAGAACCTTTTACAGAATCAATCCTTCAGTTGCCCAGTACAAATATTTTAAGCAAAATTGGTCATAAAAAGCAACACAAATCTTTTCGAAGAGTTAGGGAACGACCAAGCAAGTCAACACAGATGGGTAGGCTTCAATTGTAGGCAATAAGCATACTTGAAAAATTTATTTAGCATATTAAGAAGCGTCGTAACATGTCCTAGAGATCATCTCTTGAATATTTGCTTTTTGTGTATTTGGTTGTAACAGTAGTTGGCAAAAATATTGTATCTGAATATTGTCTTTTATTGGCCAGAAACGACAAAACAAGTTTAAATTGAAATACAATTGTATGGCAAATTGTGCTGTAAAGGAAAGAATTCTAATGTTGTAAACTACCATGTGTTTCTCATTTTGATGTTAGTTTTAGGCTCAAATGTCTTTTAGGCATAAATGTCTATATGTGTTCGTGTTCGTGTGCTTGTGCGTGTGTGTACTTCTTCAAGTTGCTGGGCTTTTTGTTTTGTTGGTCCTAAACAACTCAATAAACGACTTAAACATTTTTATTTACAATTGAATGCATAAAATGCTCGTTTGGTTTGTATGATAGAAGTGTAAAAATTTTTAAAAACATTTTCACTAAATGGTTTTTGCTTCAACATTCTGTTTTATTATATTTTGTGTTTTATTCTTGCAGCTGTTGAGGTTTAAAGTTGTGCTTGATTAGACATGTAATTGATCGTTGTAAACGAAATGCTTAAGTAACAAAAGAAATACATTTTAGACTTAACACCCCAAATGTGAATCCTTACTTAATGTGTCTAATTGTGTCGTATTTCCATAAAGATTTAATTTTTTTGCTATGTCAGTTCGAGTAAAATGTGGAGTACTAACGAATAGACACTTTAGTAGAGTGAATGTTGTTTTCCTGAATGTAAATATAAATGCTGTTTGTCGGAAAATATTTACACTATAAATAGTTTAAATAATCAATAATATTGCAAAAATTTCATGACTTAAACTCGATGAACCAGTAAATTAGTCATGAATATATCTTCTAGTAGTGCAGCTATGTTGTTTAGAACTCCTTGCTGGAGAATTAAACACATACAAGGATTTAAGGATTTAGCAAATAAGATAGAACTAAGTAACTAGCAACTGCGTTTACACATCGACATGTCTGCGAAACAGCTTTTCTAAACGTTCTCGAAAGACCTCAGCAGTACTATCCACGATAGCTACATGGCGTTATATATTGTTCACACTGTGTAGAGGCTCATGCCTACCTCTTCGCATTAACATCCAAATGATCAAGTTTCAGTAGTCAAATACCTCGGTACACATCTTAATCGGCGCCATACTTGGAAAAGTCATATAGAATCAAAGTTAATACAAAGGAATTTTGAAGATACATCGACCATGAAAATAAATTTTTTCCCAGCTGGTGGACTTAATTAAGTATAATTTATATTTAAGAGACCATGCAAACATATCAGGAAATGAAGCGGTGTTTTATATACAGTTAATATGTAATCAACAATAATCTTATGGCGACTAAAAACAATGAGAGGGCTTGGTATAACCATCATTAGATTAGGTTAATCTAGGATCACACAATTATATATGTGTAGATTCACAAGACCATTATTGATCCATAGTGACTCCTCGCTCCGATATTCTCCACTGTGTTAAAAACACCGTCTAAGTAGTCCCGTGAGCTTCGGAAATTTGACAATTTGCTTAGCATCCATACCCTTGAAGTCTGAAAGAAAAAAGGCCCGAAACATTTATTACGAGAGTGTGATAACGTAGGGCATTGACAAAGATAGTGGAATGTATTTTTCTCTTCTTCGCCACACCATCTGCAGATATCATCACAAAGTCGAATCTTTCAAGAAATATCTAAGATCATTATGTCCTGTTATTATACCTACATACATTCTCAGTTCTGTCTTACTCATACATAACAGCTTAACCCTTTCTCTAATATCTTTTTCCTCCAGCAATGACAAACTATTCCACCCATTCAGCACCAAATCTCAATTCAACGTCAACTGCTACTCGAAGACAAATGTTAATATTAATAATACTTATACTTGGTCACTACTTGGTCTTATTACGCATAAACACCTATTAACGAATGATAATAAGCCAATATGTAACATCTATAATTTACCACAGTCTGTTCAGCATTCACTATGTCCAAACTTGAATCCCAAGAGAATATCAACGTTCGGAGTATATATATCTACACCTAGCTCTTTACTCGCTGACTCATCTCACTAAAATATAATCAAAATTTATAATTTTATTAATAAATAAAATATTAATACGTAGAGTCGAAGACCTCAGTTGCCCGTACTCTCTTTTCTTTCGTTATATGATATCACTTATTGTATTATATAATTCTAATAAAAATAAAATTATTTAAAATGTAAACACTTATTGCGAGTTCAACTAAATTTGAAAATAAACTAAACAAAAAATGTTACAAATTATGTAAAATCGATTTGTTTCGGATTTGAGAGTACCCATCATCAAATGATACCTCAACTGAACTTAAAGCTTTTTCAAGATTTTGTTTCTTCCAAACACAAATGGAAAAGGGGTATGCCACTAATTTTCACTTCCCTAATTTTATACTAATTTCTTACAGTCATCGCTCGAAAAGGGACCCATAATGGAAGTGGTCTGCTTCTTTATTCCCCCTATATTAATAAAATATGAAAGGTGTTTAAGCAAACCCTTACTTAAAAGCTTTTGAACATTAATATGTGTTTGGTTTCTTTTTCCCTATTAAAAGTGTGCTCACTTCAAAAGTAAAAATATTTTTCGTTTATGTACAGAAGTAATTGTTCGTGTGTTTAGGCTTATTTCTTTTCGCACACTATTTATCGCCTTCTGCAGTAGCAGTTTGATGTAGATGCAGCTAATTGCATTTTCATTTTTAAATGTTTCCCTCTACTTCTATTACAGTCTAAACTTTGATAGACATTATTTTTAAGTTTCACCCTTTTATACAACAACAGCTAACAACAACTCAATAAGAACACAATAAAACTCTGACACTTGCAGACTGTAAAACGCTTCAAATGTAAAAATATCGATAGCATAAGCGGGTGTGTTGAATACTTATTTCACACCGTACAATTGCATTTTTGTGGATTTTGAAATACTAGGGTGACAATTTTTGCCTAAAGGGGAAAAATTGCATTTTATTTTTTCTACTTTTGAAAGTAAAATTATTTTTAAATTATTTAATGAACAATTTATTTTTAAAATTTAATTATTGAAAGTAATATTCAAAGAGTTTTTTGTTTGCAACCAAAATATGAAACATTATTTTTTTATAACAATTTATTAAATGTTATAGTAACACAGTTGATTAAGCAATACCAATGGGTGCCTCGGTGGGCAAGTAAGTAGTGTGCTAGTTTATCAGTCCGGGGTTATGGGTTCGTTTCCCCTTAAAGACTCTGGTATTTTTAGTACATGTTGGCAAGAAGAACAAGAAGGTGCTTGGATATAATCTGGGTGCCACAACTGGTTAAATGCATTAGTGGCATGTCATGGAAACGTCAAGTATTATCTAGCCAAGCCATAAATGGAGGTAAAATGATGCTTACAGACTGCGCCTGTGCCAGCCGAGATCATTTGGTGTGGATGGCCAGCATACTGGCTAACATAATTAATTGAGCCACGGATACGCTGTAGACACCTTAGCTTTTGTGAAATGTTTACAATTACCATAGACTCTGTGATGAGGAAGAATGTCGACATGTATCAGTCGAAAGTCTGAAATCTCTACAATCGAGAATAAACGGCTAGCACGAGACTTAATGAAAATAAGGTAGCCATAAATTACCAGTCGGATACCAGAAATAATTGAGGATCGAAGGAGTTCGAAAAGGGACCCATGAAGTAAGTCGTGTGCTTCGGTATTCCTCCTACAAAAACGTCAAGGCGCAAGATTTATACGCCTTATTATCACTCTCAAGCAAAGGATATAGTTAAAGTGTTCTTCAATCTAGCAACAATATAAAATTTATTGTTCGTAACCATGGCCACAAAATCATTGGAAAGATAGAGTGATATAACGTTGTAGATGCTGCCCAATAGGGTAGTAGGGGATGTGGCCAAAAATTGGATACAAATCTATTTTCTAAATGGCGCAACATGATCGAAACTTGACTAAAATACAGGAAAATAAATCTGATTTAAAATTATTATTGGGTAATTCCATATCAAATCAACGAGGCACTCAAACGACTACTTCTGATTTTATTGAAACTTTTATTATTTATATTCCGTAAATCTCTGAATGCAAATATAATAAAAAAAATGTATCCTTACAGTTACAGTTACAGTTACATATAAAAATGGAAAAAATATTATATATAATTTTGAATATGCGCTTAAGGATTAAATATATTCTAATTACAGTTCTATAAGCCCTAGGAATTTATAGCTCATTTTAAAGGGCCTTTCATTCGCTTTAATTTTTTATCAATAATGAAAAAACAAATTTTTACCAAATTTTTTTCTTATATAAAAAAAGTTTTATTAAAATTTTTAAGATGGTGTTTTTAATTTTTTTTTTTAATTTATATATGTTTTTTAATGTGGTTTAGTGAGTACACCATAAAAATTTTAGAGTGGGACCATAATGGGATCAGAAGTTATGTTAAAAAAATCTGCTAGATAGTTTCATAGAATTTATTATTTTTTTTTAAATATGACTGACTATGTTTTCCAATAAATCTAGCCGTTTAGCGGCAATGGCGGCTTGAATATTTGCTTCCAATACTTGAAGAGTTGCTGGTTTGTCGACATAAACCAATGATTTACTATAGCCCTATTAAATGTAATCCAAAGTAATCCAGTACCACTTCTGGAAAATTATGGTCCTCTAAAGTTGTCACCAAATTAATTTTGCAATAAATCGATTGTTAGGAGCGCTTGTTGGAACCAAAATTCATTGATTTTTTTTGAAAACAAATAATACCATGGCTCGATATCGCTCCCCATCCACCGTAACGTCAGCTCTCTTCGATGCGCACATTTCATTGTCTTGTTGATGGTTTTGAATCGAGAAAATTAAAATTATTGTGAAAAAGATCAGAAACTGTAGGAATTGCTTGCTATCTAGGCCAATTATGTTGACTTATTTATTCAAAATGAATTTCCACATATTGGAAGCCTTGTTCTGGCGTTAAACAATTTCTGATGACTTGCCAAATCTTACTGGACAGAAATGTCAACACAGTTTTACAGTCTCATGAGTCTCTCAACCATAGTTATCAATATCGATAAATATCACGAAGCTAAAAAAAAACACCCGCTGTAATGCCAGCTCTATTTTTATTTTCCAGCAAAAGTTTTCTTCGGAGAGAAAATGAAAAAATCTTATTTTATGCTTAAATTGACAAGACTATTGATGTTTTCTAAATCTGTAAGTAAGTTTAGTTGTAACATTTATTATTACTTAAGTGAGCACATCAAACGTTTATCTTGCATTACAGGATTACATATAAACATACCATATCATGTGTGTGTATGTGTGTGAGTGTGAGTGTGGTTACATAACTGCAATTAAAGAAAGTAGAAAAAAGTGTTTCTGAATGTAACTGCATCAGTGCATAACAAATACTATTTCAGTCAGTTTCCAGCAGTTCGTGAAATTAGTTTTGCTGTAAAAAGGCTTATTTCCTACTACTAGCACTTGTTTGCTTTAAACTTGTAAAGTTTTTGAAATTCTTTTCACTAAAACGAATGTAAAGTTTATGTAGCGATGGAGTTAGTAATAAAATGGCAATTGTATAATTTTTGGAACTGCTGGGTATAAGTAAACCCACGTATACATGTTTACATACATAAGTGTTAGTGTGTACAATTTTTAATATTTGTAAATAAAAGTTGCAATAAAACTTTGATTTGATTGGATACAATTTGATTTGATTTAACTTAATTTTTCTATTGCCACATTGTTGTAATTTTGTTTGCAACATTTATCTTGTTGATATTTCATTAAGTGTAAGTGACTTTACAACAGCACAATAATTGATATTGTTTGTAATCCAGTTTGAATCAGAAATACAATTTGAAAAATGCATTGGAAATGTAATTATTTGGTTTTAATATATGTATGATGACAAAAGACCTACATATATTCATAGCTTAACGAAGCTTTTGTTAAACTATGTTTAAAATAAACAATATTTATGAATAAAAATTTATTAAAATAAAAATTAAATTTGCTTCTTTAAATTTAAAAATAAAAGTTTTGCTAGCATTGCCAAGCAATTTGTTCTCTCTTTAACTTAGAGGAAGTATATGAAGGAATAAAATTCGTTTTTAATTTCAGTCAATAGAATGACGTAAGGTGGGTTTTCAAGTGTCTAAGATAATCTTTGATTTCTACCTTTTTTCTTTTTTCGCAGAGGGTGGCCGGCGGATGCGTTACCTTTTGCAATGATATTATCCTCTATTTTTCGAGGAGCTCAAGGGGCCTCTTTGATGGAATCTGACCTGGTGAACACATCTTTTCGTCCTCTAGGGATCTATTAATTTTTAATTAAATAACTTTGAAAAAATCAACGTATTTCGCAAAGGACGAAAACGTAACAGTATTTTATGGTTAATATAAAATAAATATGCATATTTCATATATGAGGGTAATTTATACATTTAGAGGATTTTTACTTGGGTCGCAAATACTAATAGTTGCGTTAAATAATAAAGAAGGGGAACAACAAAACCATTTCTTTTATTCTTATTTATTTACTTTTCACATTAGTGTAAATTTTGAAGTTTTAAAAATTTTTATAAAACTTAAAAACTATAAATGGGAATTTACTAGATAGATAGTAAGTATAACATGAATAAAATATATGAAATGGAATTGAAAACTTGATTCACAAATTACTTAGAAAAATGCATTGCAATACAATAATACAACCTATTCGACAAAATACGAGTATTGTGTTGTTAATAGAACGATGGGTTTTTATAAATATTGTCAAAATCTATTGAAGTGGTAATTGTACGTGAGCTAAGTTTTCATTATTTTAGTTGAAATGCAATATTTTCCCTATCTAAAGTAACAAAACATGTAAATGTTAAGTTTTGTGTTATTTTATTAAATGCAAAAGAACTTTCGAAAAAAACAAAAAATAAATTAACAGCAAAGTACAATAAAAAATAATTCCAAATCATTTAATGTCAATTGTGTAAAAAATGACATTTATATATTGACAAAACCTAAAACTTCATTCATTGCATTGCACAGTGGCTTAAAAACCTTTAATTTTGGAAATAATTAGGTAACTCATGAACCATTAAATCTATCTTAATGAAATTTCACAGATGCAAAGCAGAAGTGTTTTCGAGTTTAGCTGCGGACATTGATAAATATATACTTTTTATACAAGTAATTGATTTATATCTAGATTAATGTTTCGTGAAATTTATTTTCGCACTACATTTTTCAAGTGTTATTTACCTCTAAAATTGGAAAATTCATAATAAAGTGATTTTTTGTGAAATAAAGCACAGAATTTGAATTAACACAGGTTTTAAACGGACTCTTTTATCCTTACAAAATTTTTAACTTATATAAATAGGAGAGTTTTTTAACAAACAGTAATAAAATATGTTAATACGTTATAATTTAACACGTAAATTCCTAAAACGGGAAAGATATGATTAAACAAATTTGTTTTTTTTTTCTTTTAATTGGCTTACCTCTCTGTCAAAGTCTTATTGGAGGGTGTACCCAAGAGATAAGGTTTTAAAAATCTGTTTACTCTTTTTCTGTACTCGAAGGAATTTTACAATAATTCATAAATTTTGTTTCAGAATGGGCCATTTTTGGATCGCACTGGAGGGACAACGGTTACAATTGGACGACCCAATTTTTCTTTTGTTCGCATTGGCTATAGGTTATCTTTAAAATGTTTTAAACAAATTTACAAGTACCAAAGTAAGTTTAATTTATACATATAAGCATAAAAGCTGAACCATCATTTTGGAGAAAACCGTGATAAACGGACGTTTTTACATTTTCCCAATGCAGAGGCATGTAAATTTTTAACGAAACAAGCTATCAGGACAAAAGTTGATGTAATTTTATTTAAAATTTTATCGAAAATGCAGCTGTTATATTAAAATAAAAATTCGATCATAAATAAGTTCACTACGTCAAAAATAACAAGTCGTCCAAAAATTCAAACAAAAATTGTCTCCCAGAGGACTATTTATATTTAAAAATCTTAATGTTTGAATTATGAATAAACTTTTGGTGACATTTGCAAGTCCTCGTGTAGGCAACCCGTTGTTAAGGGTACAGGTCACCTTCTCATAATGCGTTACATTATCTTTTTCTGGAATCTCCTTATTTCATTAACCCATGAATAGTTTTCAAATCTTTTTAATCAATTCAAATATTTTTGTCCAAAAAAAAAAAAAATACTTTTTGAATGACAAAGAGCTCAAACAAAACTTTCTATTCATCTGCTTGATTTGATATTAAAATCGTACAATTGCGAACATACCAAAAGCAGAAACGTATGACGATTTTGTTATGATTAATATTTTTAGTTTTTGAGTGCATCCAATTTTTTTTAATAATGCTATTGAATTTAACTCTGTTTTTCTTTTTATACTATTGTAGTATAAAATAAGCACCAATAAAAATAAAAATCTTACAAACTGTCTTTAGATATCTCTCGGAAATAAAAGTAAAAGTATACCGCCACAATATATATATCTCACATAATGAGCAAATCATTTAGAAAATCTTTGCCAAACGTTTCCTCTCTATCTTTCTCTTTTCTACGCTTAAGTTAATGTACAGTTTGCGTTTACGACCAAAAATAATACAAAGCACATTGCTTATGCAAAAAGTTGCGTTTTATTTATTTTCGTACTCTTATAAAATGTCGATAATATCCAGTTTGCATAACAAAAATGGACCTTAGCCTTCAACGAAGCAAAATTATAAATAATTTTTACTAATCTATTGTGAAGAGTTCTGTCGAAAAATATATTTATTTTCGCAGTGGGAACTTGCAAACTATACTGCTCTCGTTAACTGTAATCTATTACTGAGTACTGTCCAATTTTAATCAAGTTGCTTATAATAGTTTTTTTTTTGTTTTTGACAGCCATTGAAAGTAGACATTCCCGTAATTAAACGAAAATATAAAAGAACACGAACTATGTTCTATTTTTACGTAAGAAAAAGCTTCACAAAAACCAAAGAAAGATTTGATAAATACTATGGAGTTTGATAAATATTCTGCATCATTAAGTTCAATGGCTAACAGAGTGCCGTTGTGCTCTTAGTAGCACAAATGACGTCAAACGATCGCCACGCCGCACATATTGGTTATACAAATTTACTGAGTGCCCCTAGATTCTTTTATGTCGAAGAGAAGAATATTAATAAAAGTAATTTTTGTAATTTATTACTTTATAGAATTTAATTTAGCTGAGAATAATTAATTTATTCATAAATATCAGTGCCCGCCACTTCGTCAGCGTCATTATTTTGCTTTGAAAGTAATCCACTTTAAGATTCTAAAATTTATAGTGCTCTAGATATGGTGTATATAATTACTTTATATAAAGGTACCCATCACTGGGTAATAAATCAGAAACAGATACTTTATATAAAAATCTAAAATTTATATTAAATTCCAAAATAGTGTTTTAAATTAAACGTTTTCAAAAAAGCCAAGTTTGCAGTACCATTTCATTGGTAACATTACGTACTTTCACTACTTGTATCTTCCTCTTTCTTGGTAATGATACCCTATATTTGAACCACGATACAAAGGTACCTCTCCATAAAATTTTATTGATATTCATCCAGTAGTTTTAACGTGATGCGAACACAAACAGACAGACAGGCAGAAAATCAGAGTTTTATATTATGTTTAGATAATAAATAATTTATATTAGTAACAATTAATTTTATTTGAAATAATAACAATTAATTTATTTAAAACAACATAGAAAACAAAAAACATTTTATGACCGACAAAAAGGTTTCTTATGCGTATGCAAGATGACCAAAAACAAAAAAGGTGGAATTTTTCAAAAATCGCACAGAAAATGGCGCAAAATTGCGCAACGGTTTTTTTTCTACAGTATAAAAGTAGAGATCGTAAAATTTATAGTAAAATATAACATTGTTAAGATCGCGATGGTCCTCATTCTCAAAAGAATTTTCACTTTTTTCTTGACAAAAAAGTGAACAAAAACAATTCGTTTTTTAATTCCGAACAAAATTTTTTATCATAAAAACATAAAATAAAATCTTTCTAAAAATTTATATAAGTTGCTGTTAATATAGCCTTTCACGAAGAAAAAAACAATACAAAATCTTTATTCGTTTAGCCACAAAAAAATATTTTGCAAACCTCTCAAAATCGTATAAAGGCATCTAAATATGAATATATATAACGTATGCGATTTTTTTTGGCCTAATGTCCGGCTAAAGTGGCGAAATACCCCTCTGTGCACCGGCATTAGTCGATATAATATGTGGATTAATATTGGACGATCGGTAAATAAAAGTGCGTGAGAGGGGTGGGGCTGCAGTCATCTTAACTATGTGGCTGCCTCACATTTGCTTGCATGAATATTTGGATATTGAAAAGCCATGCACGCGTTAGATTTCCAGATTTGAAAAAATGGCTGAGTGGTAAGAGATCTGGGTCATACAAAGATGTCATCATTGAAACAAACGCTTATTTTAAGGCCTTAAGAAACATAATTATTTGTAGGGAACAGAAGAATGTTGAACTATTTGTATTTAGTTTACTGGGAAATAGTCATGGAACTATCAAGTTACCCTCGTATAATAAAAATGTTAAATGATTGTTTGGGTGTTGCTGTATCGGCAAGAAGATTGAAAACAATTTAAATGTCTACTCAACAAATTTGTAAATCTTTTTCTTATGTGGTGACAAGAAATAATAGAAAAATAGCATTAAAAAAATGGATAATTTTAAGGTTCTTGTTTGAAAAAGGATGACCCTTTTTTGTATTGATTGCATACACATACCAATCCATAAGCACTATTCACTCAGCCATAATGTGGTTTAAAATTGGTAAGTGGCCATAATAATGATCTCGCATTATAAATTATATTTTGACATGAGATTTTAAAGTTGATTGTGATAGTATCCAAATATGTCAAGTATGATATAACAGATGAAAGCCATCTAAAGGCTACTTTTGTTACTTATTTTGCATTTTCTAATACAATGTATATGCTAGATTAAAATTGATGTTTTCCGTTTTCTTAGAAACAAATATCCATAGCGGTTATGTATATGTATGTACTTATATTATAGAACGTTTTGCCTTGACTTGACATACATGGATAGTTGAAGTTTATTTTACCTTTCATACATATTCATTTCCGTTGGCAACAATTTTATAAAACTTAAATTAGAAAAAAACATTTTGTTACTCGGTTTTTGTATTGATTTAAATTAGCTGGGACAAAGTCTGTCAGACAAAAACAGAAACAAGCAAAAAAAAAAATCCCGGCTCCATGTCATCGACACCAACGCCATAATTACAATAATGTCAAGAATAACATAACAAAGCCGATAGTTCTGCTTGTGAAAAAAGGGGAAAACATAAAAATGGTCTTTAATTGACGTCCATCAACAGACATACTTATGGCCTTAACTTAGTGTTGGCAAGTGTGCGTGTTACAAGAACTTAAAGTCTGTTAAAGTTTATGTGATAAAGATAACAATGTGTGTTTATGTATGTGTTTATGGTATAAAACTTAAACATATGTTAATGGCATTTTCAAACAAAGTCAATAAGGTTTTCAATGATGGTGGGTGGGGCATGTCATTTGCTTTCGTTGTTGATGTTTATTGCTTTTATTCGACTTGTCATTATAGTCATCATTTGATATGGTTTTAAGCTTACATAAGTTCCTTTACTTTTGTGTATTGGTATACGAGGAGTGCATATGTTAGTGGACTCTTACAAAGTTGTTATAAAGGATTATTTGCCTGTTAAACAGTGGTAAATATTTTACATGTTGTTTAGGCAAAACATTAACAACTTTGAGTTGGGCATAATTAAAAGAGCTTAAGCACAACACAAAGAAACTACTTAGTTTCTCCAATATTGTTAAAAGTTAAGCCAATTTTCATAATAGCATGGCTTTACAATATAATTACTTATATGATATTTTAGGTCTATGATTATGTTTATGTGTAGTTTTCATTCAGTTAATTGTTTAGTATGAATATGAGTATTATTCTACTAAATCCAAGAAACGCAATAAAGCCTTAAGTCATTTGGTGAGTAATAAATGAGTGAGCTTTATATATAACAATTTCATTTAAAGATTTCATATGCTCAAAGTGCAACCGCCAACGGTACATAACGTTTAAAGCTGTTAAAGGACAATCGGTCGTCTGATATTGACAACTCACGTTCTAACGACGCTCTACGTCTAAGTCGAGAACGGTATGTTTTTCGACTTCTAAGAACGAACATTTTCGCCTTATATAGACTGGCTGACCTTTCCTCAAGGGCTATAAGGGGTACTAATTTTCATTACGGTACATACTCAAAGCTTTGATGCAGTGCTACCGAGGAAAATGGGGGCACCAGACGCCAGGGTTCCTGGAACCTTAATCTGGAAGAACCCCACTTTGTAAATATGATAGCTGTGCCGAGAACCTGAATGGCTAGTAAGTGGTTAAAGAGGACTAGTCGCTAGCAGCTCCCCTAATCCACGGTGGAACTCCAGTTTCAATCTAGACTTACCCACGCATAAGGAGCTCTGTGTGGGTGGGCTTTATTACCTCCATGAATGACCGTGGGAATCCGAAAGTGATAAGCAAGGTAACCTCGCAAGATCCGGAAAGGAAACTCCGGTCTTAACTGGCCTAAAGAAGAATTCAGAAGCGATGGACAGGAGCGCCTCGCAAAGGGTGAACAGGTTAATCTCTAAGGGCTCTCCTAAGCCTCTTTAGAGGTCGAGAGGTTAAACCTTTAGGAGTTCCGGTTGTCACTGCGGGTTATTGAATGAGAATGACAAAGAAACCGCGCAAGGGGTAGACGGGTCTATCTGCGCAGATACTCCTGGGGCTATGAAGATGAATGCTGGACGCACCTGATCCTCTTGACTTAGTTAAATCTTTTTTGGAAACAGGCACTTCATAGTGCTGGAATGTGTTCTAAAACTTAACAGATGTGCCACGGTTAATGAGGTAACATTGATGTGGGTTAAAGGACACATAGACATAGCTGGGAATGAAGCAGCACAGCAACTAGCAAGAGGGGGATCTGCTGTACATTTCTTTAGAGCAGAACCCAGAGAAGTAGGTAATGGCATAATGCGAGCTAAGGTCCTACAATGGCTAGACTCATTAAACCTGAAAAGGTGGAGGTGTAGGCAGGCTCGAATGGTTCTCAAAGAGCCCATGGGGCAGGAAGGCCAGCAAGATACTCGGATACAATAGAAGTACTCTAAGCTGAATAACTGCATTAGTGACAGGTCATATAAACATCAAGTATCATCTAGCCGAAATGAAAATCTAAGAAGATGATACTTGCAGACTGTGCCTGGAGGAGGCTGAGACGGTAGCGCATATTGTGTATGAATGTCTATAAATTGTTTCCCTATAAAAATGAATCGAACTGGGTTATATTTAAAAGATTATAATTTTAATTACACTAAATTTAAATTTCTCACAAAATTTCGAATTCACCTACACCGAGCAAAATGACACTTTATACCCTGTGTTATAATTGATAGATTCATAAGATGTGCTATCACATCACAGAAGAGGAAAGACAGACTCCTGCTTACCATGAGTCCGAAAGCTAGACCAATATCTATTAAAGGATAGATCCAAACTACAACAATGATCCTCCTGTTCCTACTCTCTAGTTGAGATGCTCTTACTTAAACTAATGTTTCTAACAGTGCAAAGAGGCATATCGTCTAATACGTCATGGAAAAATTCAAAGCGAGTGTAGCTCTGGTTAATCCATTCGGCTTGTCATTTCCAAAAAGTTACTTTTTTCTCAAAACTAAACTGAATAAAAGTTAGCCGGACGACACAGACACATGTTAGTGTCAGTCTATTGTCAAAAGAATTACGAAAATTCCTCTAACATTCCTATTGTAAAGAAAGCAATCCTGGAGAAGCTTACGTTATCGGAAAGACAATAGAGAATTGTAAATCAAGTTCCTCTAAAAGATACCAGATCAACACCATAGAATCTTCGCACATTATTGCCAAACTAGTAGCAGATACACAATAAATGGAAGATTATTAGAATTACTATGATGCTGTGGCCTATAGAGCCTTTGAGAAGCAGTAATACCAAATTTTTATTTTTGTATAGTTGGATCGCAATATATTTTATACTTAAGGCAGTCTACCGTACTAACAATACTTAAGTGAGTAGAGTACATATTCAGCCGAAAACATAAATCCAATATTCTAATATTCCTATGACAGGCATAGTAAGTGAACTTACCTTACCATACGAAGCTTTTCGCTAGTTTGCAGAAAACGCAGTTTTTGATGGAAATTGAACCGTAACTCCCAGAGTGATATAGTCATAGACTAGCGCTCTACCACTATCCAAAAGTTGTATAGAAATAACAATGTGCAAATTTTCTAAACAACTTGCTCATATGCAATGTAGGAATAGCACTTTTATGGCTTGAATGTTCTTAATAAACTTTGGCGTTTTAATTCAATTTATCTCTTTTATACTTCGAAATCATTATATCCTTATTGAAACCAAACATTCCTCTGTTGTATTGCAAGGATTAAACTAATTAGTTTGAAGTGTATGCAAGAGTATATGCGAGATTTTGTACACACAGAGTAGATGTCCATGATAAAACTACGTCACGTTGGTATCCTCAATTATCTGTACCCTTAACTATTTTCTCTAAGAATTAATAGTGTTTATTCTACATATGTATTTAATTATAATTCCTGGCCATGTGACTCACGTCATTTGTGTTATGTTTCTTACGTGTACTCAATTTAAGCTGAGTAAATGCATTGTGCTGTTCCCGATAACTGTGTGAATAAATGGGAATGAATGTAGCCTGTGCCAGTGGGTTCTTGGCTTTGTTAAGAAATATAAATAATAATTGCCGACATAAGCTTTGAAGATTAAGTGTTATAATTGGTGAAAATGTGGGTCATCATCATCAGGATTTAATGTTTGCCATCCTTATATGTTTGTCGAGTGCCATAAGGTACCAAGAACTGAAAATATGTTCATTGGTTAGATGATACCAGTATAATAAATATTGGAATGATTAAATTTAAGAGAGTATCACAATAAGAATAGTAGAGTTTTCTAGTCTTAAAATTTCTCAAACATTTTTTAACGGATGAACAAACGTGTTGAGCAGCAAGGGTTGGAAAATTAAGTGGAACTCTACTAAAGGATGTGACAGGTACAGTACCATAATATAGCAGCTTGAATTATAAAATAACCGAGTAGAATATCGATAACGCTTATATTTCAGTTGTGTCTCGCCGCCGGAGCATACTTGCCAACTCCTTAGCGATATTGATTCCGGGATATATAAAGACACCAGTCCCCGAAGCTTGCATGGAGCCTTGAACCGGAAAGTAGTAACCCTTGAGGTGGGCCCAGTGTACAAAGGACTGGCAATACGGGAAGTGGTAGCCCCAGGAGGACCAGGCGAACCTGCAACCTTCGAGGAGTAACTTGACTAACGAAACTAAACAGCATGTAAAGGGCAGGGCAGATGTGCAGGGCGAGATAACCTTAGTATGCTGTAGGAGTTTAGATGGTTTCTAAACAAGGAGTGTGAGATACTTGTGTGCTAACTCTCAGCAATGGCGTTGGTCGACACATCGTATTCATCCAGTTGTAAGACCACCGGCAGGTTAAGACAACTAGCTAGGCATTGACGTAAATACTTATCATATCTATTTTACATTTCGAGGTTGTGTATGGGATTGTAAATAAATAACAAAGGTTTGTAGAAGCTTGACGTACCTAAAGATGTGGACTATAAGGCTCAGTATTAAGAAAGGAGCTCGAAAAATATTAATTAAAAATGCAGAAATGGGTTAACTTGAGCTAACTAGGAAGGTGTATTTCCATTAGAAAATTACTGGCTATTGAAAAAGACCCAAAAGTGTTGTGACCCTTCTCATAATTTTATTTAAAAAAATTAATAAATAAAAGTTATTTTTTGTCACTATACTTGAGAAAATGTTGACAAATTATTTGGGGTTTAATAAATAATTTGAATACTGGTAGATGCTGATATTTTTGAATGCTTTTTCTTAGAAGAAGATAAATTTACTTATTTGACAATAATTTGACAAATCTCTTTCTTCTCTAAGATATTTTATTTTTTAAACACACAAAAAAAAATTGTACAAAATAAAAATGTATGTACTTTTGTATGCATTTCTTATAGAATTTTTTTTTATCAAGAAATATAACTTTTGGCAAGCAAATTTATATGCATTTTCACATAATTATTTTCCTAAAAAATTTCAAGCTGAAAGAAAGGAATGTAAAGAAAACATTCGCAACAAAAGCATCGACTTTAACACTGCACACTAGAGCTTAGAAAATTATAACACAAAAATGTATGCACGCAGTAAGTTGTAATAATAAAGTCCTTTTAACACGGTACGTAACGTTGCTTAATACTGATTATGTTGCATAACACAAAGAGATGAACAGGAGGAAGAATAAAAGGCAAAAAGAAAATAAAACATAGGGATTGAAAATGGTGCTGCTGCTCTTTTCTGTTGTAGTTGTAGTTGTTTTTTATATTTAACTATTATATGCATATGAAAACTTGACTTGTGTACTTTAACAATGGAGTAACGAAGAAAAGTAAAAGGAACTTAAAAGCGTATAAGAACTTTTTAGTTAAGTGATTTATCCCATTCTTTTTCTTTTTTTTTGTGTTCCGTTCATTTTTTGTGCACAAAATGCAGTTTACGGAAAAATAAAAAAATAAAAAAATACACCCCACCACTTATGGCATTACAACGCAAATGCAATATTTTTATAAACTCCTTCAGTCCTTTACTCACTAACTCACTTATTCATTTAGTTGTAAAGTTACTTACATGGTCTCCTCAAAAGAGGTTAATTTGAGTGCATTGTGCCTGGTTCGTTAGTTGTTGGTTGGATGGTTGGTTCGCCGGTTACATTATTATTTAACCATATTTTCTTATAACGACACTTACCTGAAAAAAGAATAAACAAAACTTAAATTAAAATGGGTACAATGAACAAAAATAAAAGTAAACTTAATTAAAAGTGATTAAAGGAATTAATGTATAAGATAATTTTTGTGATGGCAATTTCTGTTTTCAGCAGTCTTTATTAAATTCTAACACAACGTTTAGTACTAATTAGGTTTTTGGAAAACGGGAATTCCCAGGAAATTGTTTATAGCTTTTCCCGGGAATTTTGCTAACGGGAAATTTTTTGGAAAAGAGAAACTTAAAATCAAGAGCAATTTAAACAACAAATTCATTGGTTCTTAATTTTAAATAAGCATTTCTTTTGCTATCACACAAATATTTGATTGTAATTGTAATATTTCTAGAAACTTACAAATATGTTATAGGTAGATCGTACAAGACAAAATGTAAAACTATTTGAAAAAACTGTTGTCATATTTTTCGGTGAAGACCGTCGTCACTGGCTGTTGTTTTGGTACGTTTGGCGAGCGCTTTCGATGTAAAGACATCATTTTCAAGCCGAGTTTAAAATTGTACTGGAGAGTTAGTATTATCTGCTTTAGTATAAATAGTAATGAGTTTAGGTAATTGTTCATTATGGTGGTGTTTATTTAAAAGGTCTTGTACAGGTAGATTGCTTGTTACCTGATATATTTATTTTGAGGTCAGTTGATAATTTAGTATTTTTGTCTTTTATTGTTAGCTAGGTAAGTGTGTCCGTCTGCAGGTGTTTTTCGTTTGTTAGAATGTTTTAGAAGTTTTAGTGGTGTGAAAATTGTATCTGAGGTTGTGTTTACCTGTTCGTTAATAATATCTCCGTTAAAAGTTCGCGTTTTGTAGATTTCCATGTTTTCAAGAATGTCTAGTCTTCGTCCTTTTTTGCTAGGATGTAGCAATGTCATACATTCATCTATTTTCCTTGGTATATGCTCGTGAGTTTCAAGGTGTACTGCAAAGTTGGAGTCCTCTCTTTTTCGTTTGTACGAGCGCATGTGTTCTGTATATCTTGTTTTTAGTGTTCGTCCCGTTTGTCCTATATATGTATGGTTGCAGGTGCAAGTAAGTCTGTATACTCCGCTATTGTTAAATTTGTCGGTTGTTTCTGTTGATGTCTTGAGATTATGTCGTAGAGTGTTGCTGGTTTTCAATGCTATAAGTAGTCCCTCCTTCTGAAAGAGGTTAGTTAACCTATATATTTCTGGTCCTGTGTAGGTAAAAACGTGTCGACGTGGTGTTGTATTGGTTGACTCTTCGTCTTTTCTCCCTCCGTTCCTAGTGCTGTATTGTCTTAGTAGTTTGTCGATAGTACTGCTTTTGTAACCGTTATTTTTAGCTATAGCGTAAATTGTGCTAAGTTCTTTGTTGTACTTATCCGGACTGAGTGGGATTATTTTAAGTCTGTGTATCATATGTCTAAATGCTGCGAGTTTATGTTGCATAGGATGGTTTGATGTGATGTGGATAGTAGTGTCTGTTGTGGTTGGTTTTCTATAAATGTCAAAGGCTAAAGAGTTAGTTCCTCTTGTTATTGTAATGTCAAGATAATGTAAAGATTTGTCTTTTTCCTTTTCCATTGTGAAGGTAATGTTTTTATGAAAAGTGTTTAAGTCTGTCAGGATTTCTTCGGCATTGTCCTGTTCAAGAATGCATATGATGTCGTCAACGTATCTATGATAGTTAGTTATTTTATGTTTTTCCATTAGTGTTTTCACGTGTGTTGATTCAAAGTGTTGCATGAAAATTTCCATAAAGATTGCGGATGTTGGGTTTCCCATACCAAGTCCGTCTGGTAATTTGTAGAAGGAATTATTAAATCTGAAATAGTTTTGTTTTATTATCGTCCTTGCGATGTCCATAATTTCATTGGCATATTGGATGTCGTATAAATTGGCGAGTGTGTCTCGTAGGATTATTAGGGTTTCGCGTGTAGGTATTGATGTGTAAAGGTCCTTAATGTCAAATGAAACGAGGCGCGTGTTTTCGGTTATTTTAGTGTCTTTAAGTTTGTTGACGAGGTCTGGTGTGTTACGTATCATGTATGTATTTTCTAAGTTTAGTTTTTCTTTAAGTAGGGTGGTGAGATGTTTGGCTAAGTTATATGCTGGAGCAGGTCTGTAGTTTACGATAGGTCTTATTGGTATGTTTTCTTTGTGTATTTTCGGTTGTGCTCTGAGTGTTGGTGGTCCTGGGTTCATGTTCATGTATTTGTATATTTTTCCGTCGGTAAACGTTTTGCAGCGTTTTAGCAGAGTACGTATTTCCTTCTGGAAGGTGTCGGTAGGATCATTTTTAAATTTTGTACAATTAGTTTGTTGTATGAATTGGTGTGTTTTGTCTATATAGTCTTTTTTGTACATTATTACAGAAGTGTTTCCTTTATCTGCTTTAGTAAGTATCAGGTTATTCTTCTGTAATTTTGCCTTTAGTTGTCTAGTAGTTATATGTTCAATAGGATTTGTTTTTGTTTTATTGTGTTGTTTTATTGTTTTTTCGAGTACGTCGGCTACTTTATGTCTCATGTGTTCTTGGCGTTCAGTCGGTAAGTAATTAATAGTTGTTTCGGCGTCTACAATTTGGGTTTCAATTGTTTTTTGAATTTTGTCAAAAGGTAAATTATGTTTTAGCCCTTTCTCTATTAGTTTTGTCTCGTTGTCATTGAATTGTATATCTGTGAGGTTTTTGACGCGTGAGTAAAATTCTCTGTTGGTACGGTTGTCAGACTGTTTTGTAAGTTTTGTAATTTTTCGTTCCATCCGATTGTATTTATCAGTCATCTGATTTTGTATCCTTTCGTGTAAATAGTGTAGAAATAGAGGAAATAAATGGTATATATGATGTCTGGTCAATAAGTCTGCAACCTCTAAATGAATTTTGTATATTTCTTTGTTAAGTTTGTCTTTTTTAATGTAAAGTGATCGTATTTCTGTCTTTATCCATGTCAGTTGTGCTTTACGTTTAGCTTGTTGAGAAGCATATGTTTTGGTCGTGATGTTGACTGTTACGTAACGTGGGGTAATATTGTTGTCAAGACATTGTCTATTGTAACGTATGTTTGCAATTGTCTTGTGTAATTGTAGTGTTTTGTTAGTCATTTTATTCAATAGTACCTTAGCTTGACTAGCTGTGTCTGGTATTAAATTGATTGGATTTGTTCCGCCAGTAAATAAAATACTGTTGTCATATTTTTCGGTGAAGACCGTCGTCACTGGCTGTTGTTTTGGTACGTTTGGCGAGCGCTTTCGATGTAAAGACATCATTTTCAAGCCGAGTTTAAAATTGTACTGGAGAGTTAGTATTATCTGCTTTAGTATAAATAGTAATGAGTTTAGGTAATTGTTCATTATGGTGGTGTTTATTTAAAAGGTCTTGTACAGGTAGATTGCTTGTTACCTGATATATTTATTTTGAGGTCAGTTGATAATTTAGTATTTTTGTCTTTTATTGTTAGCTAGGTAAGTGTGTCCGTCTGCAGGTGTTTTTCGTTTGTTAGAATGTTTTAGAAGTTTTAGTGGTGTGAAAATTGTATCTGAGGTTGTGTTTACCTGTTCGTTAATAATATCTCCGTTAAAAGTTCGCGTTTTGTAGATTTCCATGTTTTCAAGAATGTCTAGTCTTCGTCCTTTTTTGCTAGGATGTAGCAATGTCATACATTCATCTATTTTCCTTGGTATATGCTCGTGAGTTTCAAGGTGTACTGCAAAGTTGGAGTCCTCTCTTTTTCGTTTGTACGAGCGCATGTGTTCTGTATATCTTGTTTTTAGTGTTCGTCCCGTTTGTCCTATATATGTATGGTTGCAGGTGCAAGTAAGTCTGTATACTCCGCTATTGTTAAATTTGTCGGTTGTTTCTGTTGATGTCTTGAGATTATGTCGTAGAGTGTTGCTGGTTTTCAATGCTATAAGTAGTCCCTCCTTCTGAAAGAGGTTAGTTAACCTATATATTTCTGGTCCTGTGTAGGTAAAAACGTGTCGACGTGGTGTTGTATTGGTTGACTCTTCGTCTTTTCTCCCTCCGTTCCTAGTGCTGTATTGTCTTTTGCATTAGCATTATCTCCACTTCTTTTCTGTTCGGGCATAGTATAAAATATAAATTAAATATTTTTATTTTAAGAAACACTCTAAGTATACTATAAACACTTTTCAGGCTTTGTTTTCGATTTACATATATTCAGTCATGGTATAAGTTTGACTACTGACACTTAACTTTTTTTCACAAACTGCACATTACTGATAAAAAACCAACAACGAATCTTTCTTTATATACCTCTACCAGTAGGTAGCTCCACCCATATAAAAAAGGATTCGAATGATTAACAATGTTTCAGAATATTCCACAATATTCAAGAGTGTCCTAAAATGTCCCACAATGATCTGGGATGTCCCAGAACGTTGTAGATAATTCCCGAGTTTTTCAATACATTACAGAATAGACTGGTCGAAAAATTTCTACAGGGCGACCCCTTCAGTGTTTATATCTTAAAAGGCAATCAGGGGAAAGAGAGTTACCAAATAATTTTCTTGATCTGAGATTTCCTAGTTTCTGAGTTGTAGCAGTATAAGTGAGTAAAGCAGTTGCTTCGCTACCTACATCACCATTAAATAAAACAAAGATTTATATACATAAGTATATGATATTTGATAATTACTTTGTTTTGGGTACCACTACCTCCGTTCGTGTATGTTAAGTTTTTGCTAGAGTAAGCCTTTTATTTTTAAACTAGCTGTGCACGCCGCGTCTTAGGGGTCCTAACAATATTTTGTTCGATTATGCTTTGAAAGTAATCCACACCAAATTATAAGACTCTTACTTTTATAATGTTGCAGTTATGGTTTACATGTTTACTTTATATAGAGGTACCCATCCCTGCGTAATTACTCAGACTTTATATAAAATTAAAAATTAAAAATTTTATGCTTTCAAAAATAAGATGTTCTGTCAAATTTTCAGTACCCTTAAATCGGTAACATTGCCTACTTTGAATACTTTTTCTCTTGCAAATAAGATATTTTTATGGGGAAAAAGTGTCCTATATTTGAAACGATATAAGTACTAAGGTACTTTCTTACACTACACAGTGGTTTGAAAACGTTTTATTTTGGACATAATTCGGTATCTCATGAACCACTAAAAATATCTTAATGAAATTTCATAGAACCAAAGCATAGGTGCTTATGATTGAAGCTGCGAACGGTTGGCCCCCTAGGTTAAGGAGGGATTCTGGGTAAGACCCCAAAGTTGGGTACCTCGGAAATGTCATCAAAAGTTTAGCTTTTATTTAAGTAGACCCTAACTGAGTATATTTGGCGCGATGTACTTATTAATCGTCGGATTGTTATTTTAAGACATTGCCTATATTCTTAATCAAAATTTTAATAAATTAGTTTCAAGTCTTGTTCTTATAGAGGTTTTCGTTAAGAAGTTACAAGCCTGTGAATTGGAAAAATGTAAAAAACAGGATTTTCCCCAATAAGGTGGTATCCTTTATTTGCTTATGTAATTTAAACTTACTTCGGTACTAGTAAATTTTTTTAAGCCATTTTAAAGACAACATATAGCAAATGCGAATATAAGAAAAATTAGGTCAAAAATTATAACGGTTCTCCCTATCCAAACATAAACTTTTTAAATTATCGTTAAATTTCTCGGAGTGTAAAGTACCGATTAGAAAAACGTAAAAGATTTTTAGAGCCTGTTGTTGGATCTTACTCCCAAAAGGATTTGACAGCCCTGTTATTAATAAAGGTAGGGTAGCCAATGAAAAAAAAAAACAATTTTAGGGCAGATTTTTCCCCAGGAATTTATACGTTAAAATAAAAAAATTTTAAGCCAATTTTCTCTCAAACTAAAAGATATAACCTATACAAAATTATAGTGTTACAGTTATGGCAAAGTTTATAATTACTTTATATAGGAGCTACCCGTCCCTGGGAAATAATGATATATTTTGTCAAACGATTTTGTCACCAACATTTTTTCGATTGCAAGAAGAACCTTTCCCGACCCGACTTTCCAACAGGTGATATAAGTCATGCAGTAACTTATGCAGTTTTACCTAACAAAATTTAGCGTACTTGCCCAAAGGCAGACTGCCAAATAAATTCAACTCAACTAAGAAGACACCTCCTTCTCTACCGCCCATAAGGGAATCATCAGTGTCTGGTGCTGCTGTTGCTAATACTACTTATTGTACAACCTTTCGACTGCTTTTCTTCTACTCATGCAACCCATCAGCCGTTGAGTCTCCCTAACATTTATTTTATAATAGGCGTAGCATACTGCTAGCCCGATGATCATGCCAAATAGCATAATTTTTCATAGGCCAAGCGGAAATTCCGGCCGTGACCTAATAAATAATCCCTGCGTTGGTACCGTTCTCATTGTATCACATATAACCATACAGGCAATTCTTTGAACGTCATCCAATTTACCTTATCCTTTAGTCACCAAACAAGAGGATAAGAGGATGCGCAAGATTCTACGTACAGACACTCGCGTACGTTTTGATTTCCATATCTTCATTTCAATGAGCTAAATTCAGCGTATTTATCCTGGGTATTTCACGTTCTTGGACATATTGATTTTCGATTCAAAAAGCATTAAGGATTCAATCACTAAATCCTTGCTCTTTCAAGTGAGGAACATGGCGTAATATTTGCTAGAATTTATTGATAGTCCCTGTTAATTGTACCATGTACCGGTTGCCTGTGTTATTTAATCTTTACTCCAAATTTAAGTGCCAGATCCGTCTTATAATAATAGAGTCAAGCCTAAGATCAATAAGAATGTTTCTTACCTTCGCGAGATCTTGTCAAAGTTAGAGTAGTATCAGTGGTAGATCTGCCTACTCTATAAGAATTTGGTATCTAGTTAAGATGCAAAGAACACAAAGCATGAATACTTCTATTGAACTAACCCTGACAAATCGGAACATTGCTATTAATACATATTTTTCTTTAAAGACATTCTACACAATGAGGATATGGAGAAAAACATCAGCATTTTTATAGATGGTTCTCTTAAGGACGATAGAGCAGGAGTAGGTGTATAATCATCTGAACCTGTTCTGAAGTCTGCTGTACGCATTGGATCAACTGCTGGAAAGTTGGGTGCATGGAAGAAAGGTCGTTATATTTACATATATTACTGGAATGTATTTTAAAACTTTACAGGTGTGCCTCGGTTAATGAGAAAATATTGATGTGGGTTAAAGGACACATATGCACAGCTGGAATAAAGCAGCAAAGGAAATCTGCTGTGAATTTATGTGGACCAGAACCCAGAGTACAATACAATGGCTGAACTTGCGAAAACTAAAAAGGTGGAGGGAAGCTCATACATATAGACAGGCTCGAATGGTGTTTAGATATAATAACAGTACCTCACGCTGGATAACTGCGTAAATTACAAATCGGTTGCCTGTAGGCAAGAATATTTTAATGCCAAAATTTTATATATTAATTAGGCTTACACATTTTTTGTGTTAAAAACATATTAATGCGACATAGGTACATACCTTTGTATGTACCTAAGTATATTGTAGTGTATCCAACATAATCAATTGTAGTGTAGTGTAGTGTAATGAACTTCAAAACAGAAAGTTGATTCTACACGCGCTGCATTATGTTGATGTCTGCAATTTTATATTTTTTAATTCTTCTATTCGTATGTAAACCTTTTTGTAGTTTATAAAAAAATCTTGTATAATCACACGAACATTTTATTTAGCAATTAGTAATTTTAATATTAAGTAGAAATAAATATTGAGTAATTTTATTCACTCAAAATAATAATAAGAAATTAGTATATAAGAAATGTAAATTTTAAATTAAGAAAGAATAATAGAGAATATAGTCTTGAACACAAGCCAAAAATCTTTTTTTATTAATTTCTACTTCTCCAAACTATAATCTTGGTATCAAGATAAGTTTGGAGAAGACATACCAAAAAGGAATAAACATAATACAATATCATAGCTTGTTATTGGTTATTTGACTATTATTTCTATATCTTTTTCCGTATGTTAATGTATTAGTTATAAACAAAAAATACTTTTATCATGAAAACTTTGAATGGGTTTCTCTTTTTTTTAACTAACTTTTACCACCCAAATTACATCATAATGTCGTGACACATTGTTTAATTCATAGCCGTATTTGATTGACTGGCATGAAAATCACATATCAGGTTATTTAGTATTTATGCCTTTTTGAACCTATCATTACGCTCGCTTGTATATTAAAATATCGTACTTATATTATGATTTGAGATTTGGAAGGAAATATCCTGGGATATTTTGATACCTACTTTGAAATGGTGACATCAACTAGGTACATTTGAATCACATTGTGCATACACCCATTATACCCCTCGCAAAGTAGCAAAGAAATGAATCATAATTGCACTCTCAGTATGTGTCAAAATTTCACGCTATATATCAAATTAAACAGTGTATTATGTATTGTGACATTAACTCATGTGACAGCTTACACAGTTGGAAGTTAAAATGTCACATCTACTATTCACTCTCATGGATACGTGCGAATACATATCACAACATGGATGTGTGCATTAATATGCTCCAAACACTACTCGCATGTGCTTTTTGTAAGTAATATTTTGTGTTTAAATGTTTGTAGGTGTGTAGTTCGTACATATGTATGAATGAAGTATTTGCGCATATAATTTGACACATTGGTTGCTGTAAATGCCACTACTTCGTCTTCTTACATTTCTACCCAAACATATTGTATAATGAAAATGACATTCATTATATTATGATTCAGATAAGGTTTGCATACATTTAGGCTTTTCCAAATAAAACAAAAGACCAACAATTACTACAATATAAATGTATGAGTCATCATAAAGGAAAGTTTGTTTTATTGTTAAATAATTGCAAAAAATATAGATAAAAGGAAAAACGTATAACATTTGTGCAAAATGTTAAAAGCTTTTCAAATATTTAAACTGACATTTAAATGCGTTAAAACACAAAATTAAACACCAGTATTACATACATATTTATAGGCTGACAGTGAAATAACGAATTAAAAACATAAATTAAGGCGTACACAATGTAATTCAATTAAACTTTATTTGTTGGAATTTATTATGACTTGACATAAAATGCGAAACCTTAATTATCGATGTAAATATTTTAGGTTATTAAATAACAATTATTTAATTACTGAAAATAATATGAATATATAACACGAACATAATAATTAATAGAAGGTCTGTATGCTTTGTATATTTATTTAAAGAAGCGGAATGAGAAAGGTATGTGAAAAATAAACAAAATGTGGTTTAAATAAATTTTAAAGGCATTTACTCAGGCACCTCTTATACTACAGTAAAGCTTTTGAAATATTTAACAAAGTTGTAGGCCTGGAAGGCTCCACAAAAAAAGAAACTAGATATTTCGATGCTCCCACATCATATTAATTATCTATATTTCTGTATTTAGATGTCTATAGCAGGGAGGACCTTTTAATATGTAATCTGTATATATCCTCATCTAGGTCTATTTTCAAATGAAAACGGGCGAAACGATTTAGTTGTATTAAAATTCGTAACTTGAATATAACATCTTAAAATACTATACAGGTTATGTAAAGTCTGCTTTCACGACTTAGTACTAGAAAGAAAAAAAGATTTTTATCTGGAAAATGCAATATTCCAGATAAAAATGTAAAATTCAAAACTCGAAAAACGAGCAACGAGCTTTTTGTGTATAAAACTGTGTTCGAAAATGTTAATATCCTTAAGTGCATAATGATTTTAATTAACTTTTTTTATTGTGTTCGCCGGACCCGGAAAGTGACGCTGTTTTTAACATCTTAACAGATGTTTTCTCTTTAAAAAATACTTATGCGATTTTTTGTTGATATTCTCGAGTGTTTGGAGAGACCCATACTACACCTAGAAAATTTAATAATTTGAGTTTAACACTAAACCTACCAGTGCCGGTCAAACTGACCGTTTCCAAAATTTTGTAAAATTTACACATATTTAAAGTGTATAATACCGGTATCAACTATTGGTTTCTAGTTTTTATTTTTTTTTTTTTTTTAATTTATTATATGTCCTACCTACCGCGGTCGGTCAATTTGACCGGTCCATTGCGGTGGTAAAATTAGAGTATGTACTGTTTTAACTTTATATAATCTATACACACTTACGGTTATCTCAGATTCGGTTGCAATTGAAAAGAGTAGACAACAATAGTATTGAGTACAGTCTCAAGTAGAGCAGTCCCAAAGCATTTCTCATGCAATTTTGTTACGACTACTCATTTGAAGGATGACAATTTATTATTTCTTACATAGTGAAATAATCTGATGGAGATATTTACCCTAAAAATGTCAAAGCGTTTCAAAATTACACCGTACCAAAGAAAAGAAAGTCATTAGCAAATAAATAATAAATGCGTTTCCCTATTTGGGAAAGAATGAGAGCAGAGAAGGTTCAATTTCACTTGGGGAGTTCGTTGTTCTAAAATTGATGGAATCATTTACACGATATGGAAGGAACGTAACAAGAGATAACTTTTTCATTAGCCAAAAAAAAACTTCAATTGTTGAAACAATCCATGGAAACAAAAGTGAGTTGCCACGTTTAGCACAAGAAATAAAAGATAAAATGACTAGATTCTCAAGTAAATTGTATAAATCAAATCTTACGGTGTATAAAATTAAGCAAAAAAAAAGTTATTGTCCTAAGTTCAATACAAAAATAAATAGAAAAAAGCAACAAACGTGTACCGGAAATTATTAGATTGTATAATGGTACAAAATTTGTAGGTGGCCACTTCAGATATTTTTCAATATATTTAACCTTGCTGGAATAAATGAGTATGAGGAAGCAACGAGAGAATATTTAGGTAGGAATATTTATTCCAGTTAGCTTCAGAGTTCGGCGACGCATTTAAAATATGATAAGAAAAGAAGTTTCTACCAACATCTTCCACAAGTTCAGATTTGTTCATACGAAAAACTAGCGAATAAAATTTCCTTATGATTATAAAACAACAAAAATATGTTAAAAATGTAAAATATCATGCAAATTCTTAATTTTGTATACACTCATCAATAAATCAAACATTATCTGGATTATATAATAAAAACAATAACTTTTTTAAATATTGGTCAATTTGACCAAGTGCGGTAGAAATAGGTATACAAAAACTTTTGGTAGGTTTAGTGTTAAATATATTTTGACAAAGAAATTTTAACTTTTATGGCAGAGACAGTGCTTTCATATACTAATCATAAAAGTTTCTGTAAAAATTTATATGCCGACTATTTCTCAGGTTAGGTTAAGTTGCCTACATAGTTCTTCCAACAATCTCAAATTCGGGATTCCGGACAGCGTGGTTTTGCCTCGATACACAAGAGATTACCAGCTTAGTATTTCTCTCTAGTTCGCTTAAAGCTCTGCTGCACTCACATACCTGTTTGGATGCCGTGTAGGTACTCAATTAAGTTTAATAGAGTTTATTGCAGCTTTTCGCTATATATTTGATTACCTAATAGAACCACAGCAAGGTTGTCATTCTTTCTATGACTAAGATTTCAGACATAATAACGCTGAATTTAATTTGAAGCTTACACCGCACCCTATTCTCAAACCTGGGGATAAGAACTTCCTAGGTTTTGAAACGTTTCTATAAATAACGATATCATTATCGATATCAACGTCACTGTCGTTTATACTATATAAATTTAGATATATGTGAGGGCGAAAATCAATCGATATTATCGGGGATATATAAAGCTTTACATGAAAATGATTGATTAGAAAAAGTTTATCGATTTCCGTGCCTACATCGGAATAGATCGTATTGTCGAGTTTATATGCAATTGTTTGCCCCTCAGGTCCATTAGGCCCTTTAGCAGCACAGTAAATTTTCCAGATCAAATCCGAACACATTAGTACATATACGCATTTTCCCCAATTTTTCAATAGCCTTCCTACAAAAATAGACTATTAAGGGTTTCGATGTTGATTTTAGGACCAGAACCCTTTTTGGCATATCTGGATGCGCTAAGGAAAACAACGATTCCGTGGTCGAAGCAGATTTCTCTCATTGGAAAGCTCTGACAGGGCTGAGGCAAGCAACAACGTTTTATCAGCATATATTTTAAATTAGTAAATACTGCGATCAGAATTTGCAAGTACTGTGAGCTAAACGATGAGACTTCGGATCACGTTCTTTGTTAGTATGCTGCATTAGGGTGTCGTAGATAAAAGTACCTAGGAGGATCTCTGTTGCCTCCAGGTGATGTGAATGATCTCCCGTTGTATTATATTATTGGTTTTATACTTAGTCTAGAACTTGTTCGGGTCACGGATCTTGGATGCTTTAAGGCCCTAAGGAGCACTAGTAGAGTCTACGAACACTTTTTAAGAGACATTTTTTATTTTTACTTAATAATAAATATTATCAAGTTTAAAGCATATTTGGCCCTGCAATTTACTACTTACAAAATTTTAATTACATTTGATATAATTTTTCACAATTTTTCTTAAGTATGATTTTATATTCAAGTATTACATTTAATAAATCTTATTACAACAGTCAAATATTGAAATTTAATAGCTTGGCATTATTACAGTCTTCTTTTTGTAGCTTCTTTCTACTTAAGGCAATAAAGTGAGTCGTATAGCTTAATCTTTATGTTTTTTTAGTCACGTTAAGTCTTCAGTATTTAGCGAAAATATATACAATTATTTAATGTTTAATTTACGCTGATTTTGGTAGACTTTTTTTTTGTATTCCTCCTGTTTAAAATGGAATAAGTATCATAAATATTAGCATTCTGTTGATGTTGTTGTGTATTTTATTCCCCTCAAAAATTTTTGTTTTAGTTAAGATTATAATAATGGCTATAAAATTGGTGGACGTTAATGTCAAAACAATCAAAAATACCATAAATATTTGTGCTAATAAAGAGGAACAGAGTATGTGCTAGTGCTTTTTATGACAATGTTACGATAAGAAACACGCAGAAAAGAAGATATACCTAAGTAAAAGGAATTTATTGTTAGCAGGAAGCCAAATTTAAAATTTGCATTTAAGATGAATCCAGTGTTGCCAGTGTTGTTTTTTTTCTATCAAAAACTAACAAAACCTACCAGAAACATTAGATCCTACAATTTCTATTTTCATTTTAACAAAATTTGTAATATAACTTTTATTACTTGTTTAAATGTTGTGTTATTTATTATAATAACACAAACAATTTATATAATATTTATTGATCAATTCTTTAAAATAGATCATCTAATTTGTACAACGTATTCATTGAACTTCATACGGTTATAGGGACAATTAAAGAAAATAAAAGAAATTAATTCTGATTTAAAAATCCCTTTTTTAATAATATTCGACTAATAAATTTTTAATAATGAATAGAAAAAATCACAAGGCAAACGTACAAGTTGCTCTACGAAGCAAAGGTTGGCTGGAGCAACAACAAATATATGGCGGTAAATATTTAGGAAAAATACAAGAACAAGAGGGAATCTTTGCCTGGTAGTAAATTTTTTTCTCAGCAACTGATGCTTGGAATACAATTTTTCATATCTGAGCTTGGGTGGTTAAAGATACGATGTTTACAACTAAAATACTACCCAAAGTGGATGGATAAGAAGAGTGCTAAAGAAGGATGTAGCGATAAAGGAAAAGCATTGCATTCTACTAGTGGCAGAAATAAAATGTTTCCCGTTTTTCATTAAAATTGATCACCTAATTTGTATAAGTATTAAACCCTATGGAGTAGTGAAAATACACGAACGAAGCCTATATAACCTTATTGTGTTGGGGCGTTCAAAATCTTAAATAAATAAATAAAGAAACTAAGGCCTAACTTAACATTCATTTGTATGTTAGTAATTCTCATTTGCAAAAAATTTATTTTTAATCAACTATAGAGTGCAATTGCCGGCGTGATGTAGTAGTTAAGGGCTTGCCCAAGTTTGATACCTGATAGAGGAAGAACAATTTTCATCATTGTTTTTTCGAATTTTAAAAATTAAGTGTGTTTAACCCCCTTTAGATAATCCATCACAGACGCGCCCTGCAAAATTAGAGGATAACATTATGGGAAAAAAGGTCTGGCAGCCGCTACTCCCTGAAAAAAAGGTATAAAGTAGCAGGTTTTCCCACCACTACACAAAATACACTTTAATAGACGTTTATAGGCAACGACAGATTGCATTCGATTCCCTTCATCCAAGGATCCGCCGCATCAAACTACTTAGGTGGAACAACCACCGATTAACGAAACTAACACAAGGCTAAATAATCACGGCAACACCTTTGGCATACTAAAAGGAAGACGCGAAAACAGCTGCGACAAATTGTGTAAGATGAGATGCTTTGTGGAAGCCATATGCATCCAGAGTCTTTGGCGGGAATCGAACCCGCAACCCCCAGTCAAATAGACAGTGATCTATAAAATCAATCTATGGTGAGTTATGTTTCATCATTTTTTGCAACACAATGATTTTTCAAAACCGGGTGATATTAAACTAGCAAGTAGCAGTCATATCCACCCAGACAAAGCTGGTTGTTATAGCTTTGTTAGTTTCACCAGTGCTAATAAATTTAATGTTTATTTAAATTATAATTATAAAAATAACTGTGACTTTGGTTTTTTTTTTAATAAAAAACATTTTTAGTACTGACATCTTAAAAAGAATGGATCAAACTAACCAACCAAACTACCAAAGTGGCAACGCTGGTTGAAACTTTTTTTAAAGTACTTGACAAACACACGGAAATGTTGCACCTAAAAGTATGCAAATAATTTTGAAAAGTATTTTAATTTTATCATCTGACTAAATTATTTTATTTTTACGGCTTTAAATAATTAAGCCGAAGAGCAATTGTAAGACAAATTAGGACAGAAAGAGAAAACATAAATGAAACAAGTTGTTACAAACAGGAAATAATACATTTGCTTGCATACATTTACAAACAATTTCCTTTTTACATACAAAAAAAAAAAAAAAAAAATTACTCATTCATAAATTTGTGTAAATGTTATTTGAGATAACAAACAAATAATTGAATAAACATTTTAAATTCAAACACCCTGGCAGACAGACACCCCTTAACACAAACTCACCCAATATTTGCATGCGAGCACAGACATATTGGAATTTTCGTTAAATAATTTTAAAAGTCTTAAACTGTATATGGAATAGAAAAAGCAACTTTTGGTCAAGAATGATAACAGAAAGTCCCTACTGCTTTTTTGTTTAAACCTCTTAAAGGATTTTAAATAAAAAATATTTAAGGCAAAAAAAAAACATTTTCAAAGAATTTAATTCTAGATTAAGCTATGAAAAAAAAATATAAAGAACGGAACAGAAAGGTAAACAGTTTTAAAATTTAAATCAATATAAGCAAATAAGAGTGCTATATGCGGCCGTGCCGAATCTTCTATACCCTTCACAACGGTGATTTTATTTATACATACATTTGGATCTAAAAAAACCGTATTATAGATATAAAAAAAATTACATTAGATAAGTTTTAGTCAAAGAAAAATCATTACAATATCATATCTACCACCATCTTATTACAACAATGAAAGAAAAAATGTAAAAAAAGATTATAAAATGACAATGGAAAACAAATTTTTATTATTTTAGAATTAGTCACATATACCAACGTTCCAGCCTAATGTACAGCATTATCCATATTTACATAAATAAAAAAAGTCGTGTGAAAAAAACTCATTATTCCTTTAGCTGCGTAGGCGCTGCTAAATGAAAACAAATTCCGTTGGCTATAATTGTCGCCGTGAAAAAATATAGGTGGGCGTGGTTTTTGTCCCGCAGCCTCCAAAGGAATGATCCGATGTTGCTGAATTGCAATCCCAAAATTATCGAAACTATGCCTGACAGATTGGTGTGCTTAAAATTTTTGTATCTCTACTGGTGCCTTGGCAAACGACATTTCAACGTTAACACGGACAGACAGATAGACGGACAGGCGAACATCGCTCAATCAACTTCTCTATGAATATATATTCTTTATGGGGTTGAAAATCATTATTGTAGAAATTACACACGGAATGACAAACCACCTTTCCACCTGTGGTGAAGGGTATAAAAAAGCCTTCGAAAAGTATTCGAATACATTTTTTTTCCATACATACAAATATGTAGATATGTAAGAAGAAATATATACGAGTATATGTATATATATTAACTTATGTGCTTATCTAAACATCCCAAATTCTATAAAATTAATTTTCTAAAAGGTATTTCGACTTGTAACCAATTGAATTTTGAATATATTTACCTCTTAAGTTTGGCTCAATGATTCTAAAAGCAAAATATGTATTATTATACATTTTTATAAAACTCAAAATATTTAAGCCTAAGATTAAAAAGTTATAGGCTGCAGTGTACAAACCAATTCATTTGTACGAAGATGATTTAAATGTTTGTGTAGATTTATTGTAAAAATATGTTTATAATTTAAAAAACAATATATTTACAAGATTCTATGTTGATTTCTTTTATAGTTCTTGTATAAGGACAAACTTAAATTTGTGCCATACAATAAAGGATGTGGCTTAGTAATTATTTCTTGTAAGTAAAATCAATGTACTAAGAAAACAGGATATGTCATAAAAATAAAGATTTTGAAATTTAATTAAAAAATGTACGAGGTATAAAGAAAAGTTCTGTTGTTTAAAAAAAATATTAAATTAAGCAGAGAGTTTGATCCCCATGAGTAGTGTCACGAATTTCAAGCTTTTAGCACAAGCATCTGATAGCCTTCCTGATCTGTCATCACTTTGTGAAGCAAACTCTCACTAACGAATTTTCGCAAGCAATCATTACAATTTAAAGAAATCCAATAACTAAAATATAAAAAATGTGTATAATCGATTTCAGGATCCACAAAACATTCTAACACTACATGGCTTTTCTTTACACCAAATAATAAAATTTAAATTTTAAATAAATATATTTGTATGGAAGCCATACATACGTACGAGTATGTATTTAAACAATTCATAGAAAATTATATTTAAGAGTTACGGATGTAAGACATTGTTGAGAAATTTATTGTTTTAAGGAGAATGAAATAATAATAAAAGGTTTTCTCAAAAATGAATAAACTATAAATTTTATTGTTTTTAAAATTATCCTTATGTTTAAGTACTTTTATAATTTTTTTACGAAATTCGAAAAATATAATAAAAGTTATTTCAAGCCAAAAGCTTTAAGAATTGCCAGATTTAAAACTTACAAAATTTTGCAACTATGCTTTGTACGTAGAAAAAAGTTAAAATTTAAGAGTGGTTTAAGCTAGCAATATTAACTTACATTTTAAATTAATTTAAATCAAAGATTGTGTGGCTGTGTAGACGAGTATAGTGCGTTAAGTACTATTTTGAATTAAAATACCCCCAATATTATTTGTGGAAATACAAAGAAACTGTGTCTGTCGTTAAACTGATAACCAATGGATGATGCTAATGGATTGTCAGTAATTCAAACAATCTACCAACATGAAAGGGAAAAACGTTATAATTTAAAACGTAAAAAATCAAGACGAAAGTTAACATTATTTTTAGTCAAATTTCCTTTCATTTTTTGTTTGTCTATCATTTAGCAGAATCCAAGGAATCTTTAAAATCGATTGGGGTGTGGCTTACGTGCTTTCAAGATATTCGAACTTCATTTTCATATTATTTGTTTTATCTTCATGTATTTGAACGAACAATAGTTATAATAAAAAATAGTTAAAAATAAAAAATAAAATACTATCATTGATTACACTGTGCTCGAATCGGACACTTTTTTTGATAACAAACGGGGCACCCGGTGGGTAAACCTAATTCGAGTACGCTGAATCCTGTGGTGCTGACCGTTTTTTTAGGTTAGCTCTTGTTTAAAAGATAATTAAGATTGAGAATTATGGTTTCAAGTACCTAAAAAACCAATTTTTTTTACTATTTATTGATTTTAAATCCATATACATATATCTATCGAAAAAACATCTTAAATCGATCAAAAAAAAAAAAAAAAACAACTCACCGATGAAAATGTTTTTCAGACCCTTTTTTAGTGGGCGTGGTCATGTAAAAATAATGATAAAAAGATAATTCATGAATTTATATGTTAATAATATCGGGATTTTTGGACTTTTTGTACCCCAAGTGTCCTCTCTAATTTTAATGATCAACAACAGCACTGCATTTGTAGGGGGTTTTACACGAAATAAAATAATGCGTCTACTTGTTTGGAGATGTTAGTAATAAACGTAGTAGGTTGTGTAAACAAAATCTTTGTAAAAATATAACAATTATTTAGTTCAATAATAAATTAAATTATTTCAATCGGCTTCTTAAAAAATTTTTTTTTCAAAATATCAAAAACTGAAAAGTGTTCAAAGTTAAATAACTGCTGTTATGTTTGTGGAAGATTTACACTTATGCCCAGTCGCCCCAAAATTAGTTTTGAAATAGCTGATTTGTATGAACAATATTTTTCACAAAGTATCCTTAGTGGTGTGGTTTGGACACCATCTATCGTTTGTACGACATGCATCATTCATCTGAATAAATGGAAAAATTCTGGCGACCAACCGAACAATATATGCCATCAATGTTTCAATCTGTTAAAACCATAGAAACAAGTCTGTCGGTGTATCAACCATCAAATGTCACTGTGCCGTGTAATCACATTGAAATCACGCAAAATCGTTTGGATATTATGGTACGATGCTTGAAACTATCGCAGCGGCAATCTATTCTTTTGGCACCAGATGTTTGGATATACGGAGCAATCAACCGTCATCGACGATTTACGGATTTTTTCATATCCATTGAGAATAATTCACTAGCATTGATATCCGCGGACTGATTTTAACGATACAAAATGACTATAATTCCGAAGATTCTGTTACACTTCACCAATTCAGAAAATTCCGTTCCGATTGCGCTGAGAACCAATACAAAAGAAAAATTTGCATCACTAAAAAAAATTCTCGACTTAGTAAAATATGAAGACCATATGTGGAAAATATGCGCTGACTTAAAAGTGGTAGCTGTTTTACGAGGAATGCAATTGGGCTACTCCAAAAATATGTGTTTTATGTGTCTATGGGATACCCGTTTTGTTGGTGACCAATATAATACACGGAACTGGCTATTATTTGAGCAAATCAGATTACGACGAAGCAATATTATTGAGATTCCACTAGTGCCAATCGAAAGGTTTTGCTTCCACCTCTCCACATCAAACTAGGAATTGTTAAAAATTTTATAAAAGCATTGAACCCAGATGGAAATGCATTCTACGAATTGTATCGTATTTTTCCACGGTTAAGTGGCATGAAAATAAAAGAAGGTATAAATTCCAATCCATTTTATTTTTAATGTTGACACATTAATATTTCATATCCTATTATGGTTATTTACAGGAATATAGTCCTTAATGATCCGGATATACGTCGCTTGACGAAAGACCAGGCATTTAATAATGCACTGAGTGATGTGGAACTTGTGGCATGGGATTGTGTAAAAGCGTTCATTGAGAATGTTCACGGAATTCATCGATCAAAGAATTGGCGTATACTAATTGAAGACATGCTGAATGCATTTCACCGATTAAACGTTCGAATGTCATTAAAAATTCATTTTTTGCATCACCATATAGAAAAATTCGCCGAACAAACACCAGCTGAATCCCATGAACATGGCGAACGTTTTCTCAAGTGATTGCAAGGATCGAACATTGTTATAGTGGCAAAAAGCTACATTCACTTTTAGGTGACATTTGTTGAAATTTGCAAGAGGAAGATGACGATATAGAAGAATCAGGAAATGAAAATTGATGTTGTTTCATAAAATGTTGTCAATTTCACACATTTTTTTCAATTAGAATAGATTCAACATTCAAAAATTTAAAAAAACAAAATGGAGATGTATTGCGAAAAAAGTATAAAAAGTCATCCCAAAACCAAAAAAAAGTTATTTCTTTTGGACGCATGTTCACCAATGAGATGATTTTTCAAACAATATATGTATATTGATTTAAAATCAATAAATGGTAAAATGGTACTTGGAACCATAATTTTCAATCTCAATTATTTTTTAAAAGAGAGCTAACCTAAAAAACGGTTAGCACCACTGGATTCAGCGTACTCGAATTAGCTTAAAGTTTAGTTTCTGCTAAAAACTCAAATAAAGGCGTAGATGTAAGTGATAGTTATAAATAAAAAATATCAAAACAAATAAAAAGATCAGCAAAACATATCAAAATAAATTTAAAAAAATTATTGATATGTATGTATATGTATAAGAAATATTTATATATTTGAAACACAAAAAATTGTTATCATCAAAACAACCAAAAATTAAAAAAAAAAAATTGTTGATATTCTTGTTATTAGATTGACAAATTAATATGATTTCGTGATTTTGAATCAAAACAAAAACATCGTGAAAATATCGACCGATTTGGCATAGATTTACCCATATAACATACATATGTATTTTTATTCATAGTTTTTAAATAAACATACAAAAATTATTCTAAACTTCCATATCAAAATTTTAAAAATAAAACTATTTCATAGAAATATTTTTACTTTATATTTTTACTTATTAATTAGTCTAGAATCTCGACAGTATACTGTCTACATATTCCAAAACATAATCAATTTAAAACTGTTCGCTTCAAAATTCATCACAAGAATAAAGAAATTCCATTAAATTTTACAAACACAACATGTTCTACAGAGTTTTTTTTTAATTTTTATCTAACTTCAGATGACGTATTTTTATGTGCTTCTCTACAGGTGCAAAGGGTATATATAAGATTCTCACATCGTTTGTAATTTTAACAGTCGGTATTTATTTTCGACCGCATAAAGTATGTATTTTCTGGATCCTTATAAAAAGAGATGTAGATTTAGCGATGCCCGTCTTGCAGTTTGGTTTGTTTATTATCGTTTGCAAAGACCTCAGCTATCTTATGAGCCCGTACATCAAATTAATTCACCTTAAGAAGGCTCTTTTTTTAAAGTTATAGCGGATATAATAGTTAAAAAGTTTAAAACTGAAAAGTATTTTTAATATTTAATAACATTGTTACAAAAGAATGGTTTATTTTTTATAAGTTTTTGAAAAGAAATAGGTAACAATCTTGTATGGAATAATAACATTAATGTTCTGTTTTGTAACAATGATGACTGAAAACATGTAAAAGTGCTATATTCGGCCGTGCCGAATCTTCTATACCCTTCACCACGGTGATTTTATTTATACAGACATGTACAGCATTATCCATATTGTTGGCTCTTTACATAAATTAATATAAGTCGTATGAGAAAAAACTCATTATTCATGCTTTAAAGAAACAGAAGACAGCGGCGAAGCAGCTAAATGAAAATAATTTCAGTTGGCTACAATTGTCGCCGTGTTCTCAGCTATACTGACGTCAAGATAATCGTTTACCTATAAACGTGTGTATTTTATTTTTGACAGTTTGTAGTCAGTCTCCTGATGTTGTCTATGTGTTGTCTATGCATCTAGGTTTTAAAACAGAGATCTCATCTATTCAAAAATATAGGTGGGCATGCTTTTTCGCCCGCAGCCTCCAAAGGAATGATCCGATGTTGCTGAATTACAATCGCAAAATTTTCGAAACTATGCCTGACAGATTGATGTGCTTAATTTGTTGTATCTCTTCTGGTGCCTTGGAAAATTACATTACTATCCGAATACGGACAGACGGGCAGACGGACATCGGATCCAGAATATATATAAGAATCCAGAATATATATACTTTA